>PVLD010000959.1:0-231867 GCA_004027595.1 Dinomys branickii | reverse complement strand
CCTCTCCCTCTCCCTCTGCGTCCGTCTCTCCCTCTCCCTTTCCCTGTCTGGAAGCTCTGTTGCTAGGAGATCTCCACTTTGTGTTAATAATATGACACCTATTTAGACTTTCTGAACACAATAAAAAATAACTAGGAAAAAGTTCTTATCGATTTTGAATAATAAATTATTCATAATTCTATCTTTGCTCTTCTTCACTTCCTTCTCCCTTTTACCTTCTTCCCCTTTCTTTTACCTAACCAGTTTTAATCTTCCTGTTGCTTTAGCACCACTGGGAGAGGGCAATCAAGAAAGGACCAGGAGATGAAACTTCAGTTGGTTGACATGACAGTTGCAAATATCTCAACATTCTTCGCCCTTCCTCTCCCTCTCCTATTGCTCCTTTATTTTCTTTCAGACTAGAAAACCTGAGGATAGGGAGTAGGAGGAGCTACAAAAAGCAGTATCTATGGATTTTAGTACAGTTACAATCCATTGCATGTCAGTGCAAAAGAAAAGACAAATGTTTAATTATCATGTCTGTCACTTGCTGGACAAATCATCTCTGTCGCTTCATTTACAAAATTCAAAAAAGCACACACTTCTTAAGGTATTTTGTGATGTTCAAATAAATCATATAGTAAATAAACACATTATACTCATTATAGTTACTTTAAAAATGAAGAATTGTTGGTATCTTGTGTAATTCATTATTATCATTTATTCATGTAAGAATAATTCATTGGTCATTGAGTTTAAGAACCTAGACTTGATTTACACCAGATCCTTAATTCTTTAGTATAAACTTTCTGAGTTGCATCCATATCTCTGGATTGTACAAAGAAAACAAGACAATGGTGCATTTAAATTTTAGCAGTGTCAGGTCTTTAGCTCTAAGTGAAAATTTAAATTTGTTTAGTGATAACAGGGACATGTGCTATGGGGTATATTTTAATCATGAAAAAGCCTGAGTATTTTCCATTGCATCTTCTTGGCTTTATTATATTACTCAAATTTGCAGTATAAACAGAACCTGCTTCTATAAAAAAGTAAATCCATATTCCAGAATTAAAATATTAACATATGCTTAAATTATTCATTTTGGGCTATCCTAAAAATAAGCTATATTTTGTGTACAAATGCAGTGAATAGGAAATATTCAATTTAATATGTAATAAAAAGACAAATAGAATCTTGCTTTAAAGAGGTAAAGCTATTCCTAAAATTGTTGGGTATTTTACCCACTCTCTTCCACTGACCAAACTCAATATTATGTTAAATTTGTTGTACATTTAAACTCCTGTCTTCAGAGACAATGCCAGTCTGCACCCTGGACACAAGTTAAATGATAATAGCTGGTATTCATGCTTTACTCATTTCACACCCCATTGGTACAGCTGTGTTCCACACCCCCACTAGGAAATATTTTAATTAAATAATGATTACATTTATTTCATTTTATCTGAAATGATCAGCCAGTTACTGTTAAACACTTTAAGAATGGAAATGGCACACATAATACTGATGATCACTAAAATATATTCTATAAAAATGAAAGTACAATATTGATTTATTCAGAGTTAGGCATATATTTCATACACACCAAATGAAAGGCATAAAAGAAAGCCTAGTAATGTAATATAATTTTTTCATTGATGATATTAGTATATATTAGATACTAGACACTTTTTAAAACGGGGAACCCCAAAGTGGAGATGACTCAATCTCTTCCTTCCAGGGAAGGCACACAAAATGAGGGAAACACAGTCATAGTATACACAGTATTTAGTTATACAGCATGCATAAATAACCACAGCACACACCTAAGTAGGCTGATGATAATGGGATGCCCTATGATGTCGGTTAAAGGAAGTAAATTCATGTGCAAGAGGAGCTCTTTTACTGCTTAGAGAGCTCATGGGATGATCCCTTGCAGCAAATGTCAGGGAAGGAATTGAGTATCACAGTCTCTAAGGAGTATAATTCCTATTTTACCAATGCAGGTGTTGCTATTTGTGCTAGTAGCATCCTTCCTATCTCAAAGTACTTAATACACTTGTTTATGTATTTCAATTACATAATTACCATTCATAAGAGCCATCACTGAGGCTTTATACTGTGCTAGACACTG
The DNA here is from genome assembly GCA_004027595.1 of Dinomys branickii. Taxonomy (NCBI): domain Eukaryota; kingdom Metazoa; phylum Chordata; class Mammalia; order Rodentia; family Dinomyidae; genus Dinomys; species Dinomys branickii. Next base: position 229,757 of record PVLD010000959.1, on the reverse strand, counting down.
CTAGCTCTTTTTCCATATGTCATATTTCATTTTTTAACAATCTGTGATATGATGCCCACAGTTCGATTTTAAAGGTATATTAATAATAACACAATACTGTCTTGGTTACTTTGTTCTTGTGGCTGAGACAAAATACCCAACACCCAAAATGAAGGAAGGAAAGATTTATTTAGCTTACAGTTCATGGAGGTCTCAGTCCATACTTGGCTGGTTCAGAGGCAGAGTGGCACATGGCAGAGGGCAAAACGTTCAGGGCAGCAGAGCACAGCAAAAGCAACCAGCAAAAAGGGAGGAATGGCTGCAAGCAGCCTCTTTTCTTCCCTTACATTGTAAACAGCCTATCCCCACCCAGGAGGCAAGTACCTCTCACAAAATCTCCATGCCCTCCTCTTCCACAGGCTCAGGATGTGTAGAAAGTAAGAACCCTGGCTTCCTCCTCAGTCTCTCAGCTAAACCTCTAGACTCCCCAAGTTGACACAGTGTATCAACCATAACAAATACCTTAAACAAGTAAGTCATAAAGAAAAGAGATTTATTTTGGCTCACAGCTCTAAAGGTGCAAGGTTGAGGAGCCCATCGGGGGATCTGGGGATGGACTTCTTTCTGGTGGGTTCCTTGGGCAGACAGGAGCAGAGGTGAGTGTGTGAGTGTGTGTAGGGGGGAGGTTCTGGTTTCTCTCCCTCCTAGCATCATCAGTGATGGACTCCACTCTATGGATTTTATCAATCTCAATCCTTTTCTAAAGGTTCCACCTCAAAACACCATAATGAAATTAAGTCTCCACTCTCTCAGAACATCTCAATGGAGATTAAATTTCAGCACAAGAAGAAGCACACACTCCAATCGTATCCACACGGGAGCAATAGGTGAAGAAACTCAGGTTCAGAGAGGTCAAATTGCATCAAAAAGGACATCACCTAGGATTCAAAGTCGGACTTCAAAATCCAGAATCTTAGCATCAAAGTTATGCAGGCTCCCATTTGTACAGTCATACAAAGCTCTTACTAAATAACTAGTTGAACAATTGCTTTTTAAAATTCATATATTCACATATATATGAATTTAATATATATTCACACACACACACACACACACACACACACATATATATGAATGACTCAGTTTCCCAATAACAGATTTTGTGATCTTTATTCATTGCAAATGTTTACCTATTCCCCTTCCACTTGCTGCCTCCTGGTTTACCTGTTACCATCTCAGTGGAGATCTTCCTAAATGGCATGTGGTTTTGTTTAACCAGGAAATAAAAGAATGACTTAAGAGAAATAGTCCGCTTCTGCACTTTAGGCTGTAACTCTGGTAGGAAAATGTTACACAAATGGAGTTTTAGCCCTTAATTAACTGAACCACAAGGTATCTCAACTTAAAATATAGCAAAAGAAAGCTAGCATACAAGGATACATAATTAAATCCAGAGTCAAATTTTACCTGGCACTCAGAGGATTAATTTTGTCTATAAAAGAGAAGAATTTAAGTGAAGTGAGATAAAATAAACGTTCTAAAAATAGAACAGAAATATTAAAACCTGTTCATGATAGTCCCCAACCTTTATTTTTTTGAACTGCAAACTTCTCAGATATAAAAAATACTGTATTTCTGCCATAATGCAAAAGAAAGAAAGAGCTTAGAAAAATAATAATTTTCTACTTAAGGCATATGCAGTGAACAGAGATTTTTAATAACAGGAATACTAATACCATTCTTTTCTTCCTTTCCCACCTTGGTGACATCTTTAGGCATCTCAACCACAATATATTCATGTGTAAAATGAGTGCAGTCACTTTTGCCCTGCCAGGTTTAGGATGGCTTAAAGAATTAAACGAGCATCCTTAGTGTAAAATGTTTGGGAGCAATAAAATATAGCATACAAATTCAAGTTGTCTGTACATTATTGCAATTCCAGAAATTCCATGTTTACTTCATGTTTACTCAGCTTTAGAAATAAATATTTTTGTAAACTTGAAGCATAGAAACTTCGTTAGTAATACTGTAAAAAGATACAGATTTTGCCACATTATGCACTTATCTTTCTGGAAACAAAATAGTTTCCCACTTCTCTTTTGCTCTAGAATGAATGAAAACCTAAACATCCTCCCCAGCCCTCAGGAGTCCCTTTCTGTTTTATTTTCTCAAAATCACTGCCAAAAGTCAGTTTTTAATATGTAATTACATGTAATTATTTATATTTAATTAATAAAAATATCAAATTCACATACCTTAGCAAACTGGGCATTTAGAAACCACAACAGTTGTTTCTTCTTTTTACTTCCAGTCTAACTTTTGCTTCCTAAATTAATCGTTTTCATTTTTTCTAATATATTAATACCTACCTGGATATATTTTTTTAAAGTATGGTTACATCAATGCTCCTTGAAGTTTGGCTTTAGTCTCTTGACTCCAGGAAGCAACTACTGAAAGGTAGGTAGCTTCCCCACACCTTAGCACCCTCCACACACACCTGGCACATCCACACACCCTTTTCCTTCCATCAGACTTTCAGCGAGCTCATTCCATACCCAAACTTGCTAGGGTGAATAATATCTGTTTTGTAATAATGAAAAGCAAGAGACTTAATATAATTGTTTTCCTTTTTTTGTGAACAAGCTTTTGCTTTCCCTAAAGTTATAAAATTTGTCATTATACAACTTTCTATATAGCTACCATTAAACTCTCCCTAACTTGTGCAAATTTTCTCTCAATACAATTACACTTACCAAGGATTTGATGACCTCTTCCGGAGGCAGTTTTGCCAAGAGGGTTCAGACTTCTTCAGTCAGAGCTGTGCCCCGGATCTCCCCTTACTGTCCGCTCTCCCCTTCACACCCACCCTTTCTTTCCTGCTTCCCATACCTTTTTCTTTCTGGCTTTAATTTCTTTTCAGTGGACAAATTACTCTGCACTCTGTTAAGAAAAAAATGCATAGAAGATAATTTGAAGGTCTTGAACTGTGTAAATGATTTTAACTCTAACTTATACTTTATTGTTGGATATCTGTCCAGATAGGAAATCAACTTTTCTCAGATCTGTGAACATACTCTTCCTCACCTTTTTGCCTAAAGAATTGCTATGAAGTATTCAATTTTGATGTGACTCTTTAGAGATGACATTTTATTTCATTAAATGTCGTTTTATATACACATATGCACATTGGTGCATTTTATATACACATAATGATCACACTCATCATAGGGAAGTTTTTCCTGTACATAATATAACTTGATTCTTTTTTTCCTGTTCCCCTCCCCTCCCTTTAATCCTTCTTCCCTTCCTTATTTACAAAAGCTTTGGTTTCATTTTTTCCTTCTTTTATCAGTTTTTCCCCACTCCTTCCTTTCCCCTTCCCCTCCCTAGCACCCCTTCCCATTTGAACATTTCCTTCCTATTTCACAATCTCTACTGTATATTTTGGTCTATCATTTTTACCTATTCTCTGACTATTCCCATTTTCAGTGTCATTCTTTACCTATTTATTATGATAGACAGATGATAGATCTCTGACCCACTTATTCTGGTTTTGTTCAGGATAAAAAATTCATTACATTGATTTTTCTTTTGTGTGTCATCTCATACTATTGGTTATAAAAGATTTTTTAAAAGCTGCTAAAAAACAAAGCTGTGAAATACCATAACATAAAGAACACAGAGTACAGAGAAATCCTCTTGGGGTGAGAAAGGTTGGTTAGTGGCATAGTTTTGTTCTTTGGAGTCTCTCGGGATCCAGCCTTCTCCCACTGTGGTGATGTCCTTTCTCCAAGATTTTCACTCTTGTCTGTGCTGCTGGCGGTGAGCTTTCTGCAGCTGGGGAAGTCTGTGTTCTTTCTGTCAGGTGAAGATAATGACAGAAATGTCATGATATTGTTGTTTCCTTGGAACTCTTCTGTCTTTCTGAGGGTACCCCCATATGTAACACATTTTGTTTTGTTTTTTTGATTGAATGTACTGTGTCTTGCTGACTTTGTACGGAAATCTGTAAGTCACCAATGCTATGTGAAACTATCACTTAAATATGTTTTATTTAGTACTGTGACCCATCCACAAGTATATCTGACACACTTTATTCAGTGCCTGGGCTTTCTACAGAACAATAATCTTTGCTTTCTCTAAAAATGTGGAAGGAATACTGACTTCAGAGCATTAGTAAAAAATGCTGGGGTTATCCCACCTTCATCATCAGACAACACTGTATTATAGTGTATTGTATTGCATTGTATTGTACTGTATTGTACTGCGCTGCATTCGGATTATTTACAATTGTTATGATTGATACCTTGTTTGAACTTGGGGAGTCCAGAGGTTTGACTGAGTGACTCAACAGGAAGCCAGGGTGCTTACTTTGTATGCATCCTGAGCCTATGGAAGAGGAAGGCATGGAAATTACGTGAGTGCTACCCCCACCCCCGTGGGGGGAGCCTGTTTACAATGTAAGGGAGGTAGAAAGAGGCTGCTTGCCTGCCATTCCTCCCTTTTTCTCTTGTGGTTTTTGCTGTGTTCTGCCATCATGAACACTTGCCCTCTGCCATGTGCCACTCTGCCTCTGAGCCAGCCAAGTATGGACTGAAACCTTCGCAAGCTGTAAGCTACATAAACCTTTCCTTCCTTCATTTTGGGTGTTGGGTATTTTGTCTCAGCAATGCAAGAAAAGTAAACAAGACAACAATCCATCTGTCACTGCCTGCCTATCCTATCTCCTATCCTTTGGGAGCTACTTGTTAGGTTATTGCTCTTTTAATTTTTGTTAGTTTCACCTAGTGTAGTGACTTGTACAAACTGTCTATTCCAGAATATTTCTGGAATATATTATAGTATTCTGTAGATATAGATTATTTAGGGAACTGAGTAGTTGGGTTACAATGGTGTATTCTGATTATAAACATATCACTGGTTATATAATTCTGCACATTAAAAAATCAAACATATATGTCCTGAGTATCTAGCGCTAAGTGTATATAGTGCTAAGTGCCCCCTTGTTTAGTGCCAAGTCCCTCCTGTGGTTTAGATATTAAATGATGCCCAGAAGCCCACCTGGTGACTTATTGTCCTCGAGCATGGCATCATTCAGAGGCGACCTCATCAGCAGACTGATCCATTTATGCATTCATAACTTACCAGGCCACTGGGAGACAGTGGGATCTTTAGTAGGAGTTGGGAGCTTGTGGGAGGAAATAGTTTATAGGGAAACTGCCTCTAAAGGGAATAGTGTGGGCCCTGTTTCTTTCTCTTCCTCTCCCTCTCTACTGCCCAACCGCTAGGCTCACCATGAGGTGAGAAGCTTCCTCTGCCACATGCTCCTACGGCCACAAGGCAGTGGCTGGGCTTAGACCCAAGAGCGACAAGGTGGATATAGAATGGGGCTTCTGACACTCTGCCGGAATAAACCTTTACTCCTTTCAACTGATCTTCTCAAGTATTTTGTCACAGTAATAGGAATCCTATATACATAATCCCTAATACCAGTTAGCCTCCTTGGGGTATTGCTTTACTTAAAGAAAGCAGAAATTACAACCCATATTCTACGTACCACAAATAATGGCTGGGTAGATTCTTCATGCTGTCCAACAGTCACTAGTAGTGTCTCCTCTTCCCTCCCTCTTCCCCCACCCCACAGAGAAAGAGAGAAGCTGCTTTGGTTCTGTTGCTCCTAGCCTCTGTGGCATTGGATGAAAAGAAAATTAGCATTTATCTTGAAGCCAAAGTGAAAAGAGTTGAAATTGTGGCCCGTTGCTGACTCACTAACTACAAGAAAGTCCTGGCATCATAAAATGATGATAGTAAAATCAGATCAACTTTCTCATTATTAAGAGAGGAATCATTGTAGTCTGGAGTTGTTCTACCTTGCTCTACATCCTATAATAGCAAGTATTCTCTCTTTTATTCACTTCTGCTGTATCCTCAGCACCACTGCATAAAAATGAGTGGATGAATTAATTAATACCTGCTATGTTTTCACTTCAATCACAATAAAGAGGAAATATAATTATGCATTTCTTCCATTTCTTAGTTTTTCTTCATTCCTAAATTCTCTCGTTACTTCCTGCCAAAATACTTTCCCTTTGCCTTCTCTACTTCCCTCTCCAGTTAATTTCCCCCTTTCTGTTTTCCCTCTCCTTTCTTCTCTTTCTGTCCTCTCTCCCTGCTTTCTTCTCTTTTTCGTTCATCTCTCCATTGTATCCTGCATAATACATTCCTCCAATTATTCCCGGCAGTGTACTATAAATTAATTGGCCAGTGCAATAAGGAAATATTGTATATTATCCCAGTAGGAAAAATAGAGGTGCAAGACATAATTTATTTTTATTGTCTGCGTAATACATTATTATGTCCACTCTATTCATTTGTTCTAGGCCGTAGATGTCATTTCTAGGGTATTATCTTCTGACAGAAGTTTTATGACATTGCATGTGTGCTGACTGAGAATGTTTTTAGTCAATAAAGACTATTTTCATTTTGAAGATAGAAAAGAAATACTCTTGAAAAGTATGATCACTAAATTAATTTATACACTTTCTTTAAGGGGCTACTTGCAGCCGAGCATGTGCCCTGGGCCAACGTGTTCCCTCCATCCACTTCCTCGCTGCAGGCAGCGGTCCTGCAGGAGAGATGCGATTCTCCTTACGCTGAGCGAAGGGATAAAAACGCGATTCAGGAAGCTTAAAAGTTCCTTGCAGGAGAAATGCCTCAGGAATAAGGGCTGAAATCAGTATGCAAATTCAGGGTTTTCTACGAAGCTCACGTTCTTCCTCACTCCGGGCTCTGTCTCCTGAAGCCTGTCTTGACAAAAAGCAATCTGGCTTCCTTCCTCCCCTGAACTCATCCAGGCTTGCTTCGGCATAATTAGGGTCTGGCTTTCTCAAACACCTGGACAGAAATGTGTTGCCAAGTAATGTGAAAGGGAAAAAAAAACACTGTGTGTCCCACAATTTTCATAATACAGCACTGTTGATGTATTCAGCAGCTGCTGCTTCGCATGGGGCATGCACAATAAAGCCAGCCGCAGGTAAGCGGGGCCACGCGTTAGTGGCTCTCTGAGGTTTTAAAGTCCTCTCTGAATCTGTGCTAGAAGAGGACTTTGAATCCCAGCTCGTCTTAATACTGTGTGATATTAAATTGCTACATAAAGAGATTTTTGAGAAGCTTTTCCTCAGGAGAAAAACTCTGTACCTTAAGTACTTCTGATTCACTTGCTTGTCCAGACCCTGTTTTTTTATTTTATTTCTGCTAAAAATGATTACTTCACATTCCATTTCCTTTTTCTTTCTTTTTCTTTCTTTCTTTCTTTCTTTCTTTCTTTCTTTCTTTCTTTCTTCCTTCCAGACACACTGCCATTGTTAAATTTGGACCAAATGTATTCCTGATTTTTTTTCTTTTATTAAAGCAACCTTAGCCAGACATAGTGACTGTAATCCTGGAGCTGAGGAGGCTGAGGCAGGAGGATCTCTGCAAGTGTGAGCCCAGCCTGTACTGTGTAGTGAGCTCAAGGCCACCCTGGAATGCATAGAGAGATCTTGTCTCAAAAAATAATAATAATAAAGTAACATGCAACTCATTTTTCTACTTCTAAACTAATAGTTTTATTAGTTTATTGTTTAGTCCATAATAAATTACTGAGAACTGTGTGGTCTAAAATAACTCACATTTATTATGTTCAAGTTCAGGAGGTCACAAGTCAGAACCTGGTTTTACTGGCCCAAATCCAAGGTGTGATGGTTCTGGGTTCTCCTGGAGGTGCTGAAATGGAACCCTTCTCCCAGCTCTGCCAGCTCGTAGAAGCCACTCGTATTCTTTCCTAGATCTGTTACTCCAGCCTCCAAGCCAGTCACACAGGATGAATCTGCCGCATGCCGTTTTGGGGGGCTATTTTTCCCCTTCTGCACCCAACCTCCACATTAAATACTCATGATTCTATTTCACCTACACGGAAAATCTCCCTCATTCTATGTCCTCCTCCACTCAATCCCATCTGCAGAGTCCCTCTGTCTCTGCCTCTGCCTCTGCCATCCGTACAAGGTCACGCTGGCACATTCTGTGCATTAGGATGTAGGTATCTTAGCTCCTTTCTTTGTCTGTAATGATCTGACCCTTCCTGACCTTAAGAATCTTATCTCTGTCTCTCCCCAAATGTAGATAAGCCAGAGCAAAGGCTACCTCATCACTTTAGAGAGAGAAAGAGAGAGAGACCATTAATATTTTTTAAACAAGTTTGTTGTTATAAAGTCCTTATTGTTCTAAATTTTTTACTAGTTTGCATTAATGTGGATAATCCTGTCACTTAGATTTCTGAATTTTTCTCTTTTCTAAGCTGCCCTCTAGGCTCATGGAATTATTTAAATATATATTAATTGGAATTAAGCATAATTAAAAATTCAGGTCTTGCATCATTTAGCCACATTTTACGAGCTGGCTGGTGGCTCTTCTTTTGGGAAGCATATAAAACATTTCCTTCATGACAGAAGTTCAATTAGACTCTCTTTGAAAATATTATCATCTAATGTTAGGTTGACCTGCCTGAAATTACTCTCTCTGTAAGTCCCCACCAATCAAACACTGGCAACATGGTATGGTTTATGGAAACTCCTCATAGATGCCGGAGTCACTTCAAGTTCAGTCCATTCAGGATTTCCCATGCTTCTGTTAGCATAAAAAATGAGCAGTTAAAATGAACGTAAACCTAAGCGTGCCTTATTCCTTTACTCTGTCTGCTACACAGAAACAGGATGAGCAGTTTCCAGATTGGTTTTATACATTGGCCTTTAAAACACTCAAAAAGTATTTTTTCTACAAAGCAATAAATATGTTTTGAAGTTGAAACATGGCCTCTTCGAAACTGGCTTGCATTTAGCACCTCTTTAGGAATTTTCGATATTTTTATTAAATATGTTCATTTAGTATTTCCACACAATTCTTGTCAACTGTGTTGTTCTGCAATACAGTTTTAAAAGGTATGGGTGTGGCAACAACTACAGGAAAAAAGAAAAACACAGAAAAGATAATTTTTAACAATGAAATGAGGCACCTAAGACTACATTTTGTTTTGTTTTTGTTTTTTTGTTTTTATCAGGAATTGAACTCAGGACCTTGCGCTTGCCAGGCAGGCGCTTGTGCCGCTGTGCCCAGGACTACATTTTGCATGGCTGCATGTCTGTAAAATTTTATGAAGCCTCCTATTAAGTAAACATCAAGTAACTGAAACATCCTGCTCAGAACTGGGATCCCAGTTCCCGGTTCCACACTTCGTTACTCAACAGCAGTCCCACAGCTGGGAGAGCTGCAGTCAACAGGGAAGTCACTAGAAGGAAAACACCGCACACCTTGGGGTGTTTAGCTTTTGATTGCTAAATCCTCAGTCTCTGATACCATATCTCACACGTATAGTAGTGCTCAATAAATAGGAGTGATTGAAACGTATTATAGCTCTTACTTCACTAGCACATGTCCACTGTACACAGTGATCACACTTACCGCGAGGGGATGGTGCGTGGACAGAGCACCGCTTGGTTTTCCTGCTCCTGTGCATTACCCCCCTTCCCTCCACCTCTTGGTCCTGTTCCATTTTGCAAAAGAAAAAAGAAATCCACTTGTTCCCTACTATCCATCTTTTATTTTGTTCTTCAATTTATTTATATTTTGGATTTCTCACACAAAAGAAACAATGTAATATTTTTGACTTATGTACTGATTTACTTCACTTACTATGATTGTATGAAGATACATCTATTTCATATTTTTTAAGTAATGAAAGAGATCGTCATACATAATTAAATTCTAGGAGCTCTTGTAGACTGCATGATATAAAATGTAAAAACATGTATATTCATATGGGTACATTTTAAAAGGACAGTTAAAGATGAAATTTTGTCTTTATATATTACAATCTCACCATTTGACAGATGAACAACAGATTCCAAAAATGAACCTGACTTTCCTTCACTGGATGTAAGTGAATGCAAAGATAGCAACAGCAAAACCATTTGCCAAATTTAATTACAGGAAAGCCTCAGATTTTTACCAGCACTCTGGTAGGCTGAGGCAGGAGGATCACAATAAAAGCCTAGCCTGGGAAGCTTAGTGACTTAACGAGACCCTGATTCAAACTAAAAAATAGAAAGGGCTGGAGATGTAGCTCAATGCAAAGACACTGGGTTGAAAGCTAATATTTACATGGCACTGACCAGGTAAACTGTGCTAGTGACTTTAAATATGTTAACAATTTTAATCCTCACAATGACCTGGTGAGGTGAATGCTTGATTACACTCATTTCCAGGGTGAGAAAACTGAAGGCCAGAGAGGCGAAATGACTTCCTCAAGTTTGGCCAATTGCAGCAAAGCCCGGAAGTATGGTTCAAGAGACTATTTTAATCACTAACTAGCTGTGCTATTTATATATAAAAACTTAAAATTAACTGCAGCATCTTATTTGTTTACACAGAGTCATAATTTGTTTCAGAAATGCCTCAGCTCTAGGAAAGCTGGGCAAAACGTTTGTGCCAGTACATGAGCAAGTGAAGTCTGAGTATCTGATTCAGATAGTGGGAGAGAAATTGCTCTCCTCAATCAGGGAAGAGAGTTTTGGGTCAGCATCTTTTGGCTCCAGACAGCCAGGTTTCCAGTTTCTAATATTTTTACTTTCTCGCGCATCCCTGACCTTGATGATCATAAGAGAGAACAGCAGTGTCCCCTCCACAGTTCTGACCTTCAGCCCCTTTCCCACCTTAATCCCGCCCCTTGGCTCTCAGGGAAGTGCCTGTGCACCTCAGAGAGGAAGAAGAGTGACCGCACTTTGGAGGGCTTCACTCCTCTGCAAGAAGCCGTGGACCTTCAAACCTGAGATACCCTTGCAGAATACAACCTGATTTTCCTTCAGACACAGAAAATTCTCAACTTCAAAGGCCTACAGTTAGCAAAGGATCAGACAGTTGCCAGGCAAAGCTCTGGAAGATTATCTGAATGAGTATAGCCTTTCTTCTGGTCATGAATTACGTCTTTTTATACCATCTCATTAGCAAATAGATTGCTATTTTGATAATGAAAGAAACTGCCAACCATTGCAAAGAATTGCCATTCATCCACATAAAAGGTTAAGTTTTGGTTTTCTTAAAATTTTCAACAAATTTCTTCCTTCTACAGAGCAGAGTAACCATCTTTTTTTCATAGAACCAGAATTAGGATTATTTTCTATATAAAGCTAACATTCCATACTTGAGAGCAATCTTTCCAAGGTTTCAGAAATAGCCAAACAAACTGAAATCCAATAACAAAAACAATGGGAAACATTCCTTAATTACTGAAGCGCACATCCCTTCAATTCTTTGATGTTTGTAATGTGAACATAAGTGTTATTTATCCTCTTTTTTACTTCATGCCTAGAGTTAACTCTATCTTTGGTTATTAGCAATATGTGGAGAATATTTTTTATTTAGTGCCAGTCAGTTAAATGCTCAAAACATCCTTATCAATTAAGGAGCTTCTAAAGATATGATTTTATTTTTTTTGCAGATGTATGACATTAGCACTCTTGCCTGTGGTCTCTCTTCCAGGCACTAGAGGTTCCTCATCTCTGAGCTTAAGACCATGCCTTAGAAGGCAGCTGTGGTTCCCTGTGTGTTATAGATAAATAAATGATTTGGATATGTTCAGTTAGGCCAGAGCTACCCAAGGAACAGAATGGCAAGACTTACACAGTGACAACTGTTCCTTTTTAAGGTTTATAAAGTACCAAGGTTGCCTGTGACACTGTACTCCACTGTTTTAGAACTTCTTGGCATACGCATAATGCTACTCTGAACAAATGTCTGCTTTCCATAGCTCCAGTATCAGGTACATAGGGCCAAAATGCCATTGATTAAGGGACAACCAAAAAAAAAAAAAAAAAAAAAAAGGATCTCTGTGATCTCAGATAATATTTCTGATGGCCTATATATGTTTGAATTATAATATGGGCAGCTCTGCAGATCCTGATTAGGCTCAGTTAAAGGAAAGGCAGCTGCTGGCTTTTGGTTGAACAAGGTTGGCTTTTCTTGGGTGCTGTAGGTTACTTGTCCCATGGCCATGTTGCTCACCCTTCAGGTCAGCTGAGGCACACGCTCACACTGAGAGCGGAGGTGACAGCCTACCCAAGAATGGATCCAGGTAGGGAGGAGAATTGAGTATGTCTCTAGAATCTACCACTGTTAACATTCAGAGGGAAAGGAAGTAAGAGTCCAACTCCAGTCACTAATGAAGCTAAGCAAGGCTTGCAAAGGATCAAATGATATCTTTAAGGACTAGGCTCAAAAACCAGACTAGTAAATGTCAGTATAATGAAAACACCAGTATTTGTTTGTGGTTTGAATCTTAGCTAAACACTTTGATGACATATTGGAGATGTCTGCAGTGAAATAAAGAGTCTACAAGAGTGAAAAAGAGCAGTACTTTTTATTTGTTTTATTTTCAGACAGTGTCACCAAGTTGCCCAGGCTGGGTTTGAACATGCCTCAGCCTCAGGCTCAGCCTCCCAGAGTACTGGGATTACAGGCAGGCACCACCTGGCTCCAAGTTTTTTCACTGAGAGAAAACCTCCATTTGACATCTCCTCCAAGAAGTCTTCTCTAAGGACTGTACCTAAAACAGCACTTCCTCATCCTGTATGGCTAACTCCCTCGTCCGTTCAGCTGTCTCAGCACCCCCCCACTGCACAGAATTGTTCAGCTCCTCGCATGCAGCCCCTTACTGTCCCACTTCGCCCAAAGCTATGCGCAGGCATTGAATCAGCAACTGTGGCCAATCACTCCTTGCTATACAATGATAGCTCAGCTGCCAAACTCAATCCGTTCCAAATTTGTGTCTGAGCACAGAAAAGTTTGAGAATTGGGCATATTTTTCCCACAAGAAATAATGGACAGTCTAGTAACTGGTTCCAAGGCCCCAAAACTACACTTATAAATTCATTTTCCAGGACTTTAACAAATTTCAACATATTTTCTTTTTAGTCAGAGAAAAAAATAAAAATGACCATAAAACAGTTTCAAAACAGGTTCGTAGGAGAATTACAAGAATTAATACACTGTGTGTTGTCTTCGTCATCGTTACTCAAGAGTACAAGATACACATGTGATACCTTTTATTTTAAGAAAATAGTACAAAAAAAAGAACACTAGCAAAATAAAAACAACACAAAGCAAGGACATTAGAAATGATACAGGGTTTCAAACCAAATGATGGGGATTAACAGTGGTTGTTGTATTACATATTATCTTCAACAAAGTTGCTCAGATCACCAGATGTAAGAATAGAACATTGATCAAATTATTAAAGAGAATAAGAAAATAATAATTTAAGAGAACGTTAGCGACAACACATAGTGGCACTAGGTAGGACTGTAGGAACTCACCAATGGTTGTTATACTGCAAACTGTTGTTGTTGCACAAGTTGCTCAGATGACCAGATACAAGCAATGCACAATATCTTGTTCAAACAGTATTAGTGCAACCTTTCGTTTCAATGAACTAAGAGAAACTAGTTATATAACTGTCGTAACTGTCTTGTGTATAAATGTATTTTTTTTTATTTTTCCCTTTCTTCCCTTCCCCTTCCTCCAACCACAGTGTCTTTTCTTTTCTTTTCATTTGAAAAGGCACAATAATTTCTTCCTTTAACTCTGGTGTGGTTTTCACAGTTTTCCCTTGAGTTTTACTGCTGTTGTCACTGTCTTTCTTTGGAGCCATGGTTATGATATTTTACACCACTCAATCACATACACACAAAAAGCACAGTGACAAATGTTTTAATGCGCTAACACAAGCACTGTGTGTTGTCTGGGTGAAAGCAGGTGAGATGTAAAGATTTACTCAAGTTCAAATTTGATTCAGCTATTGAGCAGTTATGAACACCAAGAAGGTTTTTACAAACTTTGATGTGCAAGTAGTGGAAAACCCAAGCTGAGCTGTTCAACAACAGCAATATCACTGTGTACCAATATTTACAGTAATCTGGGAAAGTTGTATATACTGCCCCCAATGTTTTAGGAGAACTGACCAACTTGCTGAATGAGTGGATGTTAAGTAATTAAAATGGCACTCTATCCTAATACTGTATATCCTAGATGGTTACCTATTGAAGAGGTGGGTCCACTTACTGTTTTTCTTTGAAAGATATGTACCTTTAATCTACTTTTCTTTAGATACCACAGCTCTGCAGATTTATTTTGTAGTTGTTTTTTCTTTTTCATATTTATCTTCAGAGTTTCCCTGATATTAGACATTAGAACTAACCTATATGGTTACTTAGCATATAGTTGAGTCAGGAGGGCAACCCTATTAAAATGTGGCTATATTGAATTATATATAAATAATAAACATAGAGCAAAGATAATTGGTTTCTACATAAATTGCTACAGTGACCTACAATAAAAATAGTGGTTGTATTTTATACAACATGCTTTATATTAAATACATTCAAAACTATCAAATGCAAGGTCACGTTCATTAGTAATAAATATATAAAATGTACTTTCTATAAAATCGTATCTATGTGTGGAAAATGTTTTCAGAAGTTTCAAGGTGAATTACACTTGGAGAGCTAGGCCCACTTAACCTTCTAAGAGATATGTACTATCAGCATACTAAAAGTTCTGAGAAGTCCTTCAGCACAGAAAATGTTTTTGTGAAGTCAGAAGTTTCCAAACTAATTTGACCACACGTCTTCAGAGTGACTCATTTGCTAACTGCCTTATTAGATGTTCCCTCGCTTGTTTACATTTGGATAATAATTTACATATTCAGTAAAATATATTTGCAGAGAGATTTTTCTCATAGCATATGCCATTTCCTTGCTTATAACACTAATGCCTTGTTTAAAAATAGAATGATTTTCTAAAAAGAGTTCAAACTTTCATGCTGCAGTCTTCATTAGGAGCCTTAGAATATTAGTCACTCAAGTGGCCAACATAAATCCCACAAGTTCCACTGTAGAGTCAGCCTTGGAGTCATTCTTAGAGAAAATATTCAAGATTGATGTAGAGGGTCGAGGTCAGACACTGAGTAAAGTGGGGTTCAGATACTGAGTAAAGTGGGGTTCAGAGATGTGACTATGCTCGACGCCCTTTCTGTTTTGTCTACCAGCTCTGTCTTCTTTTCCTTTGTCCTCTGTTCTGGGAGGAAGATCGGGATGGACTTCATCACAGAATCACCTTGTCTTCGGCTTCTGCCTCTGGTCACAGATGGGCAACCCTGAGAGGACACAGAGGTTTGATGCCTCAGAGATAAAGAACTAGTAGAACTAGTTGGCCATGCTTTTGCCATGCTGCCTAAACTCTCTCTCTCTCTCCTTTCATATCCAGTGATGGTGTCTTCTTTTGTCCCCTCAGCTAGTACCTGAAAATACCTGAAATTGTCCCAGGTTTTCTAACCCTGATGTTTCGCCACCCCTCCTCGGCTTCCTCTCATCTAACCTTGGCTCTACTTTTGAAAACATTCTCTTTATCAAGCCCTCCTCAATCCTAAGAGTGTGTGGATCATCTCTTTCCTTATGGACTCATGAATGAAGCAAATGACTTGCACAAATTTCCATTGTTAAAGAGGAAGGCCACTAGGTTCAAAGTTCTGGTTGGTTTCTTCCAAAATCTGCCCTCTCTATCACTACTCTAAATTTTATCCAAGCTGAAGAAACTGGTATAGTGGTAAATTTGAGTTTCTGTTTCTTGTATGAGCAATAATAACATCTATACCCCCAAAAGAAATACAACTAATAGCAATGAGGCTTTGCTTATTATATGCCAAATATTATTTAGGGGTTTTAAAAATAAACATTAACTCCTTTAAATGTCACTGTAAGGCTATGAAGTAGATGGTAGTATGAACTTTTACTTTCTGATTAGGCAGATGAGACTGGGTCACACTGAGTTATTGCTTATCGTAGAGCCAGAGAAGGAACCATGAACTAAGGAAGCCTGAGGCAAAGGAATGCATTTGCAGTCACTACCACACAGTGCTGATAGCACTGTAACACTCCACAGCAGTGCTGAGTGCTCAGTGGGAACATCCCCCACATTTCTCTTCTCCAACCCCACTAAGTCAAAGTCTCAAGTATCTTTTAGCATGAATAGCATGTGCATAGCAGGCTGCACAATTTCCCTAACCTGTGAGGAGGTGAAAACAAAGTGAGAAACAAACAGAAACACAGGAAAAGTTGGAGCACAAGAGGAAGTACACATCAGTTATTTCAAAATTTAATGAAATGCAGCAAGCAGTATTTTATCCCTGATCCTGGGTAAAGATGTCAAAAAGGATCATTATCGAGTGACATTTAGGCACTGGCATATTTTTGCTACCTGTCATCTTGCTTCTTCTCACCTGTATAATGGCATTTATCACTGTTGCCATCTGATTATCATGTTATCACTGATTCTCAATTATTTCTACTACTCTGTGACAGGTCGCTTTATTCACATGCCACTCATTTGGCATTTATTTGCTTTCCTTAATTTGTGCTTAAATATGAACGCTTCAAATCTGCTGATGATATGTTGCAGTTAGCTGATATCACACATTTCTTCTGAGATTATTCGCACTGCAACTAGCTGATGGCAGTCATTCACCTTTTCAGTAGAGTCAAGGATGTATGAACAAAAGGTACTGTCTTGGACAGGGTTTTCAAGTTTTAAATTTGATGGTATCAGAATCAGGAGTTAACACCCCTGCCCCCACTTCATGCAAGTGGATTGTCATCATATTGTGACTTTTGGAATTCTGACATGGGGGAGAAATGAAATGTTTAGATTACATTTTGACAAAAGCATTCTGTTCCTGCATATGTGATGGTTATATGTATACATCAGCATGATGTCTACCGAGCAGTAGATATCGGGTTCAGTGTTATTTCTTGGCACATCTATAATGGTTATTCTAATGGGATTAGTGTTTGAATCAGTAAGTTGTGGAAAGCAAATGGACTTTACCAGTGTGGGTGGGCATTGTCCACACACTGGGTGCTTGAACAGCAGAGGTGCAGAAAGGTTGTGTGCATTTTACCTGACTGTTCACCTGACACACCTCTGCCCGCCTTGTTCTCAGACAGGAATCCATATGGATGATCCTCTGGCTCTCAGCCTGGAAACTACACCACTGGCTTTCCTGGCTCTGAAGATTGCAGATGACAAAACATGAGATTTCTCCCATACTGTGCAATAAATCTACTTATGTATTTAGTAATGTGTAATGTATAGCATATTGTTTCTCTGGAGAAGAGTAACACAATACGATTTTGGATTGATGCTTAACCACAAAAATGACAAGGAAGATGATCATTTATGAGGAGGAATGATCTGTCTAGATTGAGAGAAGTAAAAGGAGAAGCAAGCTACATCAGGCTGAGCCTGAACACAGAGGACACAGCAGTAGCAGTCCCATGGTCGGACCCTGGACAGAACCTGCTGTGAGACTGAAGATCATGCAAGGCTCTTCTCCTTAATTGGTTCAATAAATAATTGCAAGGAACACATGAGGAAATTACTGAGACATGTGTCTTTCATAAGAACATGCCTGACTAATCTACTATCACTATAAAAATTCTGTGGTGATGGTATAATTCTATAAAATGTCTCAGAAATTTTAGGTTGAACGACTCAAAATTTGTCATGTTTTAGTTGAAAAATTATTGAATATGCTCTATTCCATATGGTTGAACTTATTATTACTTGTTATAGTTAACATATAGTTTATTAATATAATCATGGCTATTTAGGCTAATGGCAATGATCATGAAGAGAAATTGTCTTTGTAATGAAAGAGATGGATTCTTTTTTAGATGTTAGGTCTCCCTCCTTCTGCTATTAAGTCTTATAAAGAATCAAAAAAAACTATAGCTGGGGGAGTAATAGGGAAAACATTACTCAAATTCATTGCTTATTGAAATGTGAATATGTCACCTCTTTTGAAAAGTAAATTTGCAAAATTTATTTTGATTGCAAAATATATAACTTAAAAATGTTAACATCTGGAAATCTATTAATAAAAATAAAAGCATTAGTACATAAGTATATATGCACAATGGAGTTTATCATAGCATTGTTGATAGAGCCCCAAACACCTGGAAACATAATAGAAGCCATTATTAAGAGAATACACAAATAAATTATATATATTGTTTAGTACCTGGAATTGAATTCAGGACCTTATGCTTTCCAGGCAGGCACTTGTGCCACTGAGGTACATCCCAAGCCAGAAATAAAGTATAGTAGTACATTTATGTACATTTTATGGTACATTAAAGTTACAACATTAGAAAGATGTAAGCTAAGTTGAAAGTATTTCTAAAGTATTGTTAAGTAAAAAATATAAATCATAAAAGTACATTTGTGGTATATATAGTGACATTTTTATGAAATAATAACATCCCTTTGTGTGCATGCTTTGTGTATTAACAAGAAATGGTGAAAACTACACAAAGAGACAATCAGCAAAATTTGCATGGTGAGAGTGTAATGTGATCCAGAAAAAGCAGCATAAAAGGAAAACAAAGACATCAAAACTTTTAGAACTCTGAGTCAAACTTTTAATAGATTGCATGCTGTCATCCCAATGAAGTATTTATGTAAAATTTTATGTAAAAACATTTTGTTTTAAAAGTACACATTTTCTTTTGCAAACGGGGAAGGCAGCAAGAGGGAGAGGGAGGAAGGGGCGATGGAGAGCAGGATGGGAAAGAATGCAAATGTGTTGTGTGCTCGTGACAAATGTGATCGGCATATATGGCAAATGCATGAATAAAACTTTTTGAAAGAATGCTACAATAAAAGATGCATTGCCAAGAATAGTAAATGAGGAATGGTTGAAACAAATGGTAATGGTTTGATTTCTGAGGTATAGTAATGGCTATGTGTCTTTTATTGTAATAAAATGTTTAAGTATTCATGGTTTGTGTCAGTCTTGTTTTTCTAATTTATTTTAAAAATTAAAAGAAGGAAAGCAGCTTAACAGACATCCATTTACAAAGTAACATAAGAACAATACAAGCAATTCTGAATTACAAAGTAGTAGGAAATTAACAATGGTTGTTGCATTACACATTGATATCTTCAAAATGGTTTGTCACCACTGCCTGACCAACAACTTACGTGATTTCTGTTCTAAACAAAACCCCACAAAAATGTCCTCTTCTTCCCTGGATCTGGCACTGGAGACTTAATGCTCTTCCCCAAATTCAAAATAACCGTGAAAGGTAGCTATTTTGAATTGATTCATGTCATCCAGGCAACCAGGACAGTGCAACTAAAGAGACTCCTAAGGCAGGACTTCCAGAACTGCTTCAAAAAGTGGCACGAACAGTGAAATACATGTGTTCAGATTCTGAGAGAGTATTTTGGGGAGAGTTATAGCAATGTGTCTTTTACTGTAAAAAATATTTTTAAATTAAAAAATATATGCTTTAAATTCTAATGTATTTCTGATTCATTCAATCATATCTTCATTTAATAATATTTACAAGTTTTACTACTATATAAAGTCATCCCAGTTATCCCTTAGGAAAAACTATGCTAGATAATAGGAAAGGTTTCTGAATGAGAGCCAGGAGCTCCCAGGAATTGAGCTGTCCCTGAAGTACTCCACCAGAAGTCATAAAGCTCAAAATCCTGAGACTTAAAGAAGCGATGAGCATCTCTAATCTTTCAGGCAAATTCCTAAATAAGAAAAGAATCTTATTCGAGATAGGGAAAGTGAAGTCCCCCTTTTGAAAAACATTGGATTATAGTTGGTACAAACAGTAAGACTTCCCTCGGGGACAGTCTTCAATAAAGCAAATCAGAAAGGAAGTGTTTTAGAGAAGAAATAAAGACGGCTCTTTCTATGGCTCCAATACTAAACACACAGGAAGTAATAGCTGAGTAATGGATAAATTGTGGATAAATAAGTCAAATGGGAGAACCAGTTAGGCAAAATTATTCGTAAACCAGGAGGAAGAAAAATGATAGTGTTGTTAGTTTTGACTCACGTGACTGTTAGAGCACAACAGAGGATGACTGAGAGGACGCTGGTGTGTAGTGTGGTGCATAAAGTACAGGCATAGCAGATGCAGTGGGGGCCAATAACAACTGTCTCTCTCTTCCGTTATGCTCTAGCTCCCCGAAGCCACATTCGGCACACCATTACAGTATTTCCCTGGCGGCCATTTAACACTTCGCCTTGGTGACCCTTCCTGCCACTCATTGTTTCTCCACCAGGCGCTTAGACTGTCTTGGAGACAGGTACTTTAACCTGAACCTAATTGAAAGTGTGAGTGAAATACACGTCTCCCCATTTAAATTCAAAATATTAGGTATTTTATTCTAGAGACAGACTTAGTCACTTACTCGTCACTGGGACACAGTACTTGACTCCCACAGCTTCAAAGCGGAGATCTCTGTTTGGCTTGCATTTTCTGGGGTCTGAGTCCGTGCGTGGTCAGCAGGAGGTAGAACACGCTCACTTCAAGTATGCAATTTGAAGATGATCAATAAGTATATTCACCCATCATAACCAAGGTATGAAATATTTCACTGTGTCTCATAACGCTGTCTAGTCAATTCCCACCCTGAAGCAACCAAGGAGGAGTAATTTTAACTATTTCCCATCTATCTCCCGTTTCTCTCACTATTCCTTTACTAGTTCTTGCTCACAAAAGAAAGAAAAAGGCACAAGAGGAAGAAGGAAAAAAAAGGAAAGAAGGAATGAAGAAAATAGAAAACAGATTTATGATCTTCTTTAGCCCCACATAAAGTTTGCAAAGTTCATATTTTTACAGGTACAGGTAATTCATTCTTTTTTACTGTGGAATAAAATTCCACCATGTAAATAAATAACAAATTTTATATGCATTTTCTCAAAGCCATTAAGATTTTCCAGGTTTTTTTTTTTTTTGCTATTTTGAGTAAAAGTATAGTGAAAATATGAGCACAGCTCTAAGCGTAGGCACATGTTTTTATTTCTCTTGTGAAAATATTTGATTGGAAATGTTGGGTCAACTGGCAAGTGCATACTGAACGCTGTAAGAAATTGGCCATTGTTTTCTAGCATGACTGTATAGCACCAATAATGTGCTAGTTCTGGTTCTTATATATTTTCCCCAACATCCGGTGTTGTTAGTGTTTAATTTCAGCCACCCTAATGGCTAAAGAAGTGGTCTAAAAGAGTGGTAGCTCTTTGTCGCTTTAAGGTTCAGTTCTGTGATGAGTAAACTATGTGGGACGTCTTTCAAGTGCTTATTGGCCATTTGTATGTGTCGTTTGTGCAAGTATCCATTCCATTTCTTTTTTGCATCTTTTCATTCACTTGTTAAACTTTTCATTATTTATCTATGGGAGGCCTCTGAACATTCTGTTTTCAAGTCATATATATATATATATATATATATATGATACATATATATGATACATATATATCATATATGCTATATGTATGTCTTCTCTCATTATGTACTTATCTGTTCATTTTCTTAATGTCTTTTGATGTATAAAATCTTTTAACTTGGATGAAATCCAATTTGCTTTTTCGTTCCTTTTCCACTGTTAGCACTTTCTCATGTAATGTACAAAATGTCATCATGTCGTTGCCTAGCTCAAGGCTATGAAAATCATCTATCTGTTTCTTTCTACAAGTTTATAGCATCAACTGTTAAGTTTCAGACTATAACATGGATTATATTATTTTTATGTGTATGAAGTGAGACAAAAGTTGAAAGTCATCATCCCTGCATAGGTTTTTAGTCTCCTTACACTCTTTGCCCACATGCACCCACACACACACACACGCACACACACATACACCATTGTTGAAAACAATTTCCATTCACCATTAAATTGACTTGAAATCTTGGTTGAAATTCAATTCATTGAAGTATGAAAGAATGTTCTTGCTTTGGCAGTTTTGCCTCATTGATGTTTATTCACATGACAACTCTGTTTTGACAGCAATAGCCTTATGATTAGTCTTCAAATCCATAGTGAGCCAAATGGCATTGTTCTTTAAAGTTGCTTTGCCTATTTTATTATATTTGCCTTTTCATGTAATATTTAAAATTCACTTTTCAACATCTACTGAAAAAGGTGTTTCAATTTTGGTTAAGATTTTGTGAATCATACTTTGATTTTGTTGAGAACTGACATCCTTTAATTCAGAAAGGTTACTTCTGTCTTATTTCTTTATTAGTTTTATTTCTTTTAGTGAGTTTCATTATTTTTCTTGTAGTGATTTTGGACATTTTTGTTAATTTATTCCAAAGGAATTTTTTATGTGATTGAGAAACATTTTTCTTTAGATTTTATTTTCTTCTACTACTATAGAATGATTTGGTTTTTATATATTTGTTGCCAATCAGCTTACGGGTCCTTTGCTCAGTTTAAATGAAATTATGAATTGGTCAAGTGCAGCTGGAATAGCAGTGCTGATGTGACTCCAGGTAACACAGGATGCTAATGACTGATATAGTCAATTGCTGGTCTGTGTCACTGCCGGGTGTTACCTTCTGATGCAAGCACGTGTGAAACACTGTAGGTTGAATCTGCCAAGTGCTAGGTTACCACAACAGTATTCTTTTAATTTTAAAGAGAATTTTAAAAATGACAAAATAACAACAACATAGACCAAAGCAGAGCAAAAACAATAAAAATGAGACAGGGTTTCAAAACAAAAGAACAGGCATTAACAGTGGTTGTTATACTACATATTGTTATATTCAGCAAAGTTTCTCAGATAACCAAGTGTAAGAATGCAAGGTTGATCAAATCATGGAGAATAAAATATAATGAAAAACATTAGAAACAATACTTCATTAAACAAAATGTAGGAATTCACCAATGGTTATTACAGTATGCCTTGTTGTTTTCAAATTAGTTGTTCAGATTACCAGATATCAGCATGCAAAATTGGTCAAAAATAATTTAAACATAAACTGTTCCTTTCAATAAAACATTAGATATCAGCAGTACAGTTACAGACGTAGAGCATTACCAATCTATACCTATATCTATATTTCCATGTATGTATCTACATCTTTTCTCCTTTCCCTCATCCCAGTTGTTCATTCCTTTCGAGCAATTTCTTTCCCTTTCACAATGCCTCTTGTACCTTTGGGGTTTTATTTACTCTTACAGATTCTTACACTAGGGAGACAATAAAATGTTCACTCATATGGGTTCAATCTTTTTCACTTATGAGTATGGTCTCCAATTGTGTCCATTTACCTATAAAAGCTTTGAGTTTATCTTTTTCGTAGCTGAATAATACTCCATTGTATAAAAATAATCACACCTTTTTTATCCATTCCTCAGTTGTTGGGCATTAGGGTTGTTTCCAAGATTTAGCTATGACAATTTGTGCTGCTATAAACATGGGTACACATATGTGGCTGTGGGATGATGTTTTTAATTATTTTGGGAAAATTCCCAGAAGGGGAATATCCGGCTTAAGTAGGACCACTAATCCTAGTTTTGTGAGGGTCTTCACACTGATTTCCCCTGTAAGTTTACCATTCTACACTCACACCAACAGTGGAGAAGAGTTCCTTTTACCCGACAGCCCCTCCATCATTTGGTTCATTCCTCAATGATCGCCATTCTTTCTGGGGTGAGATGGAATCTCAGTGTTGTTTTAATTTGGATTTCTTGAATGATCATTGATGTCAAATACTTTTTCATATGTTGATTTGCCTTTGCATTTCTTCATCTGAGAAGTGTATATTCATCTCAGATGAAGATTTTTGGATTGAGTCTTTGAAATTTGGGGGCCTGATTTTTTAAGGTTTTATCTGTTTAAGATAGAAGTCCTTTGTTTGAAGGAGAGTTGGCTAAAATTTTTCCAATTCATAGGAATATTTCCCTCTGAAGACTGCTTTCATTGTATCCCACGGGTTTCTGTAAGTTGTGTCTGCCTTTTTCTTTGATTCTAAATGTTGTTTAAATTTCTCTTTAATTTCATCTGTGACCCATTGGATGTTTAGAAAAGTGTTATTTAATCTCTAGGTATTTATGGATTTTTGCTGTTTCTCTTGTCATTTGTTTTCCAATTTCATTGCGCTATGGTCCAATAGTATGCATGGGACAATTTGAATTCCTTTGCACTTACTTATGCATGTTCTATGTGCTAGTACATAGTCTGTTTTAGAGAATGTCCCATGTGCAATGGAGAAGAATTTGTATTCTGATGTTGTTAATTGGGACACTCTGTAGGTCTACTAAGTCCATTTGTTCACAAGTTTGGCTTAGTTCTGTTATTTCTTTGCTGACTTTTTGTCTAGTTGATCTATCTCTTTGTGACAATGGGATGTCCCCTGTTATGACTGTGTTACTACTTATTTAGTTTTTCACATCTGCTAAAGCTTGTCTTATATAGTTGGGTGCTCCTAGATTTGGTATATATATATATATATATATATATATATATATATATGTAAGATTGTTATGTCTTCCTCTTGCAGTTTTCCACTGACAAGTATGTGGTGACCTTCTTCATCTCTTTTGATCATTCTTAGTTTGAAGTTCACATTGTCTGCAGATAGAATAGCTACCCTGATTTTTCTGGTTTCCTCTCACATGAAGTATTGTTTTCCATCCTTTGACTTTTAGTGATGAATATACTTTTGAGTTAAATGTGTTTCTTGTATACAGCATGTTACTGGATTTTGTATCTTGAACCACTGTGTCAGTGTGCTTCTTTTGATTGGTGAATTGATACCATTTACATTAATGGTTATAACTGATATGTACTGCTTTATCTTCATCATGTTATTTTCCTGCTGTTGATTCTCTATATTTCCTTTGTTTAATTCCTTACTATGCTTGGTGGTTCCTTTCTATTATTGTTCTTGAATTTGTGGTCATTTTTATCTCTTTCTAGAATATCTTTTCATACTCTTTTTAGGGTTGGTTTTTATGCTACTGAATTTTTTCACTTATTCTTTATCATGGAGATATTTTATTTCTCCATTAATTTTGAAGGATAGTTTTGCAGGGTATATCAACCTGAGTTGGAAGTTATTTTCTTTCAGGACCTGAAGTAGCTTGCTCCATGCTGCTCTTGATTTGATGATTTGTATTGAGAAATCTTCTGTGATTCTGATGAGCTTTCCTTTATATGTGATGTGTTTCTTTTCTCTAATAGCTTTTAATATTCTGTTCTTTTACTGAATTTCTAGGATCGTGATTATTATATGTTTGTGTGTAGATTTATTTTGGCTATGGCTAATGGGAATTCTATAAACCTCACTTAACTGTCTATCAGATTCTTTTCTATGCTTCAGAAATTTTCTCTCATTATTTTCTCAAATATTCTTTTCATGTCATTTGTGTTGACGCCTGCTCTTTCATTAACACTGATTGACCATACATTATTTTTCTTTGCATCATTTCGTGGCTTTTGGATTATTTCCTGGTTCCTTGTTATTTTTAAGAGATCTTTCCTTTCATGATCATTAGCTTCAGTGATGTCTTCAAGGTCTGAGAGTCTATCTTCAGCTTTGTTCAAGTAGTTTTTCCAGCTTTCAATGGAATTTTTAATTTCTTGGATATCTGTTTGAATCTGTTTTGGGCATTCTAATTCTTTCCCATATTGTTCATTCAGAGTTTCCACCATTTTTATATGCTCCTCTATGTTTTTATTTGTCTTCTTCAGATGTGCTGAGCAACTCTTTCTTTATTGCTGTCAGTTCTTTTGTTACCTGAGAGATTATTTCTGATGTGATGTCTCCTCTGGCCTGATAGATTCGTTTCTTTATTTCAGTTGCTCTCATTTCAGAAATTTGAGGTGTATGACTTCCAAGCTCTTCCATGTTGATGTCTCCTGGACTTGTTCTGGGTGGATTATAGGTCTGAGATTGCATTTTGCAACTTTGTTTTGTCATTTTTGAAGATCTGGACATTCCCTGGAGCTCAACCTCACTCCCATGATGGTGTGGGAGTGGCAGGGCAAGGACCCAAAGGTCTCCAGTGGTCAGCATAGCTCCTGCAGGGTTTGATCACCAATGCTCCTGAAATTTTCTGGGGCTTAGCTTGGCTGCCACACCAGTGAGGGAGAGGTGGGTGCATAGTAACCAAGGCTCCCAGAGCTGTACAGGACTCAGCTTGGCTCTCTTGGCAGTGGGAGAAGGGACAGGGCGATGTCACTGTGGTTCCTGAATCTGTCCGTGGCTCAGCTTGGCTCCCCTTGCAACTAATTTTTACTAGCTTCTAGTCTTATTGGCTGCGGGTTTGCAGTACCTTCAGTGTTATTAATCGTTCTGTGATCACTCTGTCCAAAATACTCACGATAAAAGCCCTGAGTAGAATTATAAGACTTTTGGAGATCCCACAATCTGAAGAATAAATCACACAAGCAGATTTATAGGAACATCAAAGTAAGCCCTTATTTTAACATGACCTGTGCTATCACACAGCTTGGGTGGTAAACAGGAAGAAGCCCACCTAAACAAAAACCCAAGGAATGCCTACAAAGTGCTACTTATATAGTAGTTTGTTAGCCTGTTTCAGTAAGAGCAAGGGCTGAAACCAGGGAATCTTTTCAAAGACTTGCTGTGAATGCTGGATATACAAATAGGGCCCCACATTCCTTCCTCCCTGATCATAGCTCCTTGGCTGCCCTTTCTGTTCTTAGAAATGCAACACTATCCACTGACATGGCGGGACCTGGGGAGGGGCCCCACAATGCCTGTCTAGCTGTATTCATATTGCAATAGGAAATGGAGATTTGATAGTGAGGGAGAACACTGAATCATAATGGGAGCAAAGAGAAGCAATAGGGAGGGTCATGCTGGCCATCAGCAAAATCACATCGTCCATAGCCAGCACAGGTGTAAAGGAGAGAGACATGCACTTTTTGTCTATCTCATATGGATGGACCTTTTGTACTATGATTGTCTTGGTTACTTTTCTCTTGTTGCTGAGACAAAATACCCAACGCCCAAAATGAAGGAAGGAAAGGTTTGTTTAGCTTACAGTTTGTGGAGGTTTCAGTCCATACTTGGTTAATTCTGAGGCAGAGTGGCACGTGGCAGAGAGCAAACGTTCATGGCAGCAGAGCACAGCCAAAACAACCAGCAAAAGGGAGGAATGCAGGCAAGCAACCTCTCTCCTTCTCTTACATTGTAAACTGCCTACCCTACCCAGGGGGTGTGTAGCACTCACATAATCTCCACGCTCTCCCCTTCCGCAGGCTCAGGATATATACAAAGTAAGCACCATGGCTTCCTGCTGAGTCACTCAGTCAAACCTCTAAATTCTCCAAGTTGACACAATGTATCAACCATAACAATGATCTTAATAAACCTTTAATAAACCCAAGCAATTTTACCAGTTACTTGACAGATGCTTAGTATTTTCTACATAAATTTTCATTAACCTGAGATATTTTATCATTTCTTTTCCCACATATTTGTCTACATTTATTTTTCTTACATTATTTTACGAGGTAGAATCTCAAGAACACTGTTAAATTATATGTTAAGAGCAAATATCTTTTCTTTATTCTCAGTTTCCATGATTTCCACTTAGAAAATGTCTTATTAAAGTTGATATTGACTTTGAATTTCGATGATAAACTTTGTCAGGTTAAAGAGAAATCCTGTTGTTCTTCTCATGCTTATATTTTAAGCCATAAAATGCATTAATTTTGTCAAATACATTAAAAATGGAGATTGTAAAGGTTATCTTTTTAGAGTAAATTAAATGTAAACTAATCTTGCATTCCTCATATTCTTGAATTAAACCATTTGATAATCATAACTTTCATGATTACTTCTCGATTCATCTTGTTAATAATTTTAGAGGATCATCTCAGCGTATGTTCAAAGATGTTGAAGTGTAATTTCTTTTTTTAAAATGTATTTGTAAATGATTTAATTTAGTTTATACTGATTTCATAAAACATGGTGAGAAATATTAATGCCTCTATATTCTGAAAAAATCTTTCATAAGATTGACAATGTTTTATTCTTAAATGCTTGAGAGAACTCAACAATGAAACAATCTGGGTCTGAAATTTTCTTTAAGAATGCTCTAAATTTTTTTTTAATTTCATGTAAGCTAGCAAAATTACTGCATAAATTTATTTGTAATTTTTTGTTATATTTTTAATATCTGATAATAAGTAATATCATGTTTTTTGTATGTTCTAGTCTTTTCGGTTCTAATGGTTGACAAATTTTATCAAAATTGGTGACTATTGTCCTTTATCATATGAAATATTTTTCCATCTCAATTTTCCCTTTGATTTAAGAATTCCAATTTGATATAATTTAGTTTGCCTCATATCTTCCTAAAAGTTATCAAGGCTATTCTTAATTTCTCTGTTATTAGTTCAGAAACTTTTTATTGATTTGGCTTTCATATCATTTTCTGTTAAATTTGTAAGGTGAAATTTTCAATGTAGATGCCACAGTTCTCAGTTCTAGAATTTCCATTTGTCTTTTCTACAGTTTCATTTACCTGATATTCTCCTTTAATTCACCCATTCTGATCCACTTTTCATTTCTGTTTTAATCATATTTATATAAGCAGCTTTAAAAAATACCTTCTGCTCATTCCTAGTCATCTTGGTCTGTATTTTCATTGATTGCTATTTCTCTAAGACTATTGGTAAAAATTGTCTGTTTCTTTATTAGTTTAGTAATTTATATTTTATATAAGACACTAAAGATGATATGTTTATAGGGTCTTTTGATTTTATTTTCTTTTAGAGTAAACCTAATTTTATTCTAGCTACTGACTTTCTTAATTTATTTGGATTTTGTTCCATGATTTGTTATGAAATAGTTTGGTCCATAGTTGTAAACTTCGTAGTTTTGAGACTTCATTTATTTCTTTAAATTGAGATATTTACAGAATTTCAGAGGAAATCCATTTTACCCAGGTAATCCACTTAGGGTGACCCTCAGCTTCAAACTTCATGTTATGTGCTATGTGGGGCACCTGAAACCTCTGCTCAGCTCTTCATCCTTGCTTGCTACTTCTCAGAATGTCCCACCTACGTACAATTTGAAGCATGGTCCAACCTGACTGAAGAATAGTAGGTTAGCTCCTTTTCTGTAGCTCATACCCAGGATTACCCCAGTTCACCGCCTATCCAGCAGCCCAAAGGTCCTCCCTCTTTTACCTCCAAAGAATAAAACTGCACTGCTTGATTTCTAGCCAAGCTGCACTATACACATGAAGAAATACCCTCAAGGGAGAAACTATGTATCTGCACTTTCCTTTTGTCAGAGTCAGATTCCATTTTCTGACTGCTTTGGTTTGCTTTCCTGCACCTTTGTTTTACTTGTCTTTCAATGTCTTGTCCAGATTTATGATTGTCACCAAAGAGAATGCCCTGCCATTACTTTAACCAGAATGCTTCTGCAATGATTTTGTAAAGTAAGGCACATATCCTGCACCTTCACTTCTTAAAACTTACTTCTAACACCTTCTTTCACTTGGAGTAAAATCTTAGCACATGGTTTATATTAGAGCTTCTTAACCTTGGCAGCACATTGAATTACCCCAAGAACCTACGATTCTCTCCTTACATGCACACCAGAGATTTTTTAAAACATTCTTGGTAACTCCCAGAACCTTCGTTTAAAAACACCATCTTACATAATTTACCACTGCCAAATTCTTCTACACATCTTCAATCACTTTCTCTATTCACTATACCAATACACTGACTTTCTTTGTATTTCTTATAAAACAATATCTGTGAATGTATTCTTTCCATTTACTCAAATTCTCTGCCTTTTCTTTGTTTTCATTAATGTTTTCATTTAAATGTTACCTTCTGTGGGAGTTAATTTTATGTGTCAGTTAATTTTATGTGCCACGATTTTATGTCAGTGTCCAGGTATTTGTTGGATCAAACATTTTTCTGGATATTTGCATAAGAATGTTTGGTGATGAGATTAACATTTCTGTCTTGGTTACTTTTTTCTCGTTGCTTAGACAAAATACCCAACACCCAAAATGAAGGAAGGAAAGATTTATTTAGTTGGTAGTTTGTGGAGGTTTCAGTCCATACTTGGCTGGTTCTGAGGCAGAGTGGCACATGGCACAGGGCAAATGTTCATGGCAGCAGAGCACAGCAAAAACAACCAGCAAAAGGGAGGAATGACAGGCAAGCAGCCGCTTTTCTTCCCTTACATGGCTACCCCCACCCAGGGGGCGTGTACCTCTCACAATCTCCATGCCCTCCTCTTCCACAGGCTCAAGATGTATATAAAGTAAGCACCCTGGCTTCCTGCTGAGTCACTCAACCAAACCTCTAGACTCCCCAAGTTGACACAATGAATCAGCCATAACAATTTCAAATGGTGCACATCAAACAAAGCACAGTATCTTCTATTACATGAATAGGGCTCATCCACTCATTTGAAGACCTGAGCAGAGCAAAAGGCTGACTTCACTGAGAAAGAAGAAATTCTGTGTTAGACTGTCCCTGAAGTTGAACTGGGTCAGTCAGGCAGTCTCTGGCCCCATGCTTTGCCAGCCCTCAGACTTGAGCCTCAAACTCATATCTTTCTTGGCCTTCATAATTGAACTACAGCATGAACTCTTCCCTGGGTCTCCAGCCTGTTGGCATACCCCACATATTTCAGATTTTCCAGCCTCTATTTTTGCTCAAATAAACCTCTTGTCACATTTGGCATTTTCATGCAAATCATTAAGTAAAATATATGATATAATGAAATAAAAAAGAATGGGTGAAAATATGTACTATGAGACAGGATCATAAAATCACCGTGGAGGACCCTATTCCTAAGCCAACCACCCAGGTCACAGTAAGCCTTCCTTTATCAGAGGATTTCTGTGTCCTAGCTTTATTCTTGTTTGTATATATAAAGAAATCAAAGTCCTGAAATTCAGTGAAGTTGCTATAAGTCTGTAGCACATATTTCTCATTTAGTAGCTACTGTATCAAATTTGGGTTAAATGTTCCGTGGATCATCCTGGTGACAATGGTTTCATTGGGGCTCTGAGAAAAATGTATGGTTTTTTTTTTCTAGATTCATCAATTTCTTCAAATCCCTTCCTTGAAGGAAACGGTTGTGGGGATGCTTTGAACAATATGTCATGATGTCTGACTCAAGCTCCAGCTCATTTGGAACCAATTAGATGTCTAAACTCAGACATGAAAATAAAATGTTCTATT
This sequence comes from Dinomys branickii, assembly GCA_004027595.1. NCBI lineage: Eukaryota > Metazoa > Chordata > Mammalia > Rodentia > Dinomyidae > Dinomys > Dinomys branickii. The sequence continues at coordinate 198,625 of PVLD010000959.1, read as the reverse complement.
TTCCAATACTTAAAAGTACCAAAGATATCTCTGAAAGACCTTCCTCTAGCTTTGTACATAAAAGGAGGATCAGTAAATTCATCTTCTCCTCACCAGTTATGTTTTCAGGCTGCAAGGAAGCTATTTCATGTGTTGATGTAAAAATTCCTTCTTCATAATCTTCACCCAATTGCCCTAGCCTCGATGTGGGCAGCAGAGAAAGAAAACGTTTTTACACACGGTCATTTCTCAGTTATAGGAGGCCAACACACCTGTGTGATATATGTATTGTTTTCACTTCCTCTATAGTAACTTTGTCAAGATTATTCAAGAGATCCAGATATTGGGAGAGTCTAGATTCTTGAGTTTTACAATCGCTCTTCCTGCTTTTCACATGATGACTAACACTTAACATATTTGCCACACAAGCTATCCTTGAGGTCCATCCTCAGAGCTAAACATGTATTTATTCAAACTGATTGTTGAAGCCATAGCCACCCTCATTCTGAGGGAAAGGGGAGATTTCTTTATATTCAACAGGAGACAGAGTCAGTGAACACATAATTTTATTGTTTAACTCATTATATGTGTGCCTTGCAGAGTAAGTTGATCTTCATTCTATAGTGGGGTAGAAAGTAAATATCCCTAAAGAGCGAGGAAGCAATACATGAGCTACCTGTTGCACTGATGGGTCCCTAGTATTCCACTGTCCAGGGGTGAATAATTAAAGTTGGGAATAAAAGTATTGCAACCCAGGTTTTCAAACTGACTAACTGAGTACATAGAAAAAACTCCCTAAGGTCTTTCGATGTATATTTATTTTACTATTTTTAATAGGGACTGGGAGACAAATTGATGTTTCCATCAGAAATAAAGTGCCTTTTCAGTGGAAGACATAGTTCAGAAACTCCTTCCAACACCCGGGTAGATGAGATCACCAGGAGAAGGATTGTTTAGCCAAAGGGGATCATTATCTGTCTTTGGGATTTCTCATCACTAAACAAGCAATTAGTCTGCCAAGGATGGACTGAGTTTTTTTAAAAAATGGCTGAAAGATGCTTACAGTGTCTCTTGGTGTTCCCAACTAACAGAAAGGTTGGTTTTTATGTAATAGCAAAGCTTTGGCTGTTTATTTCCATGAAAAAAAAAGACTAATGTTTAAAAAATCTTTCACATTTATGTGATTTATCTTTGGTATTTTTTTCAGACTTTAGAACAATTCTATACATATTTATTTTTCCTCAGTAACTGATGTTTCAGGGCAGAATTGCAGTAGATACACTAATATCCATCTCTGTCCAAACAGAGGACACCGAATAAATATGTAACAAGACGTGCCCTACTCTGCAATACAGATTCTGATCATTCTTGCCATTCATTTTAAGATCAGTTGAGCTAAATTGACTACCTGGGCCTCTGAACTTACAACGAATGATGGAAGAAAGATAAATGTATAAAAGAGGTAGCGTTCAGCCCACTCAGTTAGAAGCAAACATTGTCTCCAATAGAATGGAATTCAGCTCTAGGTTGAACTAATCAGATTAATAATTCACTGGATAAACAGACAAATGTTACTGTTAAGATAAATGATTTTAATAGCAACTCAGTAACATAGTAAACATGATCTACTGCATTTACACACTGCCCCCCCACCAAAGGATCACAAATTACGTATGGATTTCTTTTTGAGAAAAATGAGGTATTTACAATTTCAGTACATCTAAACTTTTATTTTAAATGTCTCGGAAAGTACTTCAGGTTCATTTTTACTATAATGATGTGTCTATTGAAAACTGGTACTATAACATTATTCAGGAATACAATAATTACTTTATTTGACTTAAGACAAAATTAAGAAGCAGTGTTTCAAACATTTTACTAGAAATAAATGTCCAGGTTCAAAAGGCAAATTCACAGGTTTTCCTTTTTTGAGACATTTAAATTAAGATGATATTTTTACACATAAGTTTAAACTAGTTTTGATTAGTTTTGGATTTTTGACTGTTTCTATATTCCTAATCTTATAGAAAAAAATTAGAACCCCTATAGTATATGGGTGCATATATACACACATACACATGCACACACACACACACACAGAAGTGTACAAATACTATGTCCAGTATTATTTGGTCTAATTTTAAATTTTTTGTGTAAAGAGTACAGCATAGATCTCGTACAGTAATTTCCTTTTTTCACTTTATCTTTAATGTCTGTAAATTTTCATCATAAAATGTTAAAATAGACAACATGCATATATTTTTAGAGTTGCACAGGATTCCAAGTTGAAACATAATAAACTTTGTTAATGCATTCCTATATTGAAACATATTTTTTTCAGATTTCTTCTATTTTAAATGAAGTTCTAAGAACATCCCTGTATGTGTAGCCTGATGCACATGTGTGAATTTTTCTTGGACACTGGATACCCAGCTGTGGCCTGTGGTCATCTAGGGACCTTGTGGGCTTTCAAGAGATCTGCGAGATCAGAACCTTTTGGGCGGGGTCACGCTGAGGGTTTGTCTCTTCTCTTGTACACACTGCCATGTGTGTAAGGAGGACTTTAAAGACTGTCCGCATGGTGTTTCACTCAGGGCTAATAGGATGTGTGTTCGGGAATTGTATTTTAAGATGTCCATTTTAATTTTGAATGCAGCAATTATCAGTATTTAAAACTTGCATATAAAAGTGCTTACTGCTCTCCAAAAATTTCTCACAGTGTAAAGTCATCCTAACAACAAAATTTTTGAAAACTATTTAGAAAAGCAGTAAATAGAGAAGTATCTATAGAGATTTTATAACATTGGAATAGTACTTTCCAACAGTATTTGTACTCCTTTGCATTTCCAAAAGAAATTATCCTGACCCTGTTCCTTACTAGGTATTCTAGAACTTTTTGTACAAATAACAAAAGAAAATAGCCCAAAGATTTATTTACTTTTAAATTTCATTTCTAATAGTTAAATATTAAAAAACTAAAAGTACTATAATATCCATATGTCTATCCCCATAGCTTTCCAGAGTTATTTTCTGACAAATTTCAAAACATTTGAAGGAGATAAAAGTAGTTTTTGAAAAAGATTTACTATCTTCGTAACCACATTTTTCTTTAATATTTAAAAATTACAAATAAAATGTTCTGTAAGATCTAATATACCTGATGGGTTCTTGCTGCCTATATTGAAGTAGGTATAAGCAATGTGAATTCCTCAGAATGTCTCTTTTTACATAAATTCTTGATGGACAAAAACAGGAATTTGAATTCCAATACTACTTCTTCAAAGAATTTCCTTCAAAAGACCAGGCGATTGAATATACCAAGCATTTGTCTCCAAGGATACAATAAATAATAAATGCTCTATAAAGAAAGTACGTGCTATAAAAAGTACACTTTTCTGTTTTTCTGAAGCTGCTATTCCTGTTTTAAATTAAACACAATAGTAATAAACTTACAAGGCGCTATTTTTAAAATCCACCAACAAAGATTAAAATCAAGATGAATTTAAGAAGAAAAAAATGCATACTCCACATTTATTGGATTCTGGTGATGGTTCTGAGAAGTGGTGGGCTGTTGAATTTTTACACAATTACCATGCAAGAATAACTGGTGAGCTGAAAACATCAGAAAAGGCCATATTCTAGCCCATCCAATGCTCAGTCTTATAAAATGCCTTTTCCAGACAGACACAAACAAAAATACAGTTTTTCTAATTTGTTATTTTCACTTATTATGTGGTCATTATTTCTCTTGAATAATTTCACAATATGTTTCTCAAATGGTGTTTAATTCTTCTTTATTAATATTTTTTCTTTTCCTAATTGTTCACTCTTCAGTTAACCCATACTTCTTTTCATACTATTTTGTAAATATCTTATTTTTCCAAATGCTGCCTTGACTTCTCTCTGAGACCTAAAAACAAGTATTTCCAGAAAGAATTTGTATTAGAATGCCATCACATTAGCCTCTGTCTTCATTCTTTTGCCAAAGCACTAATGTGACTGACAAAAGTTAAATTCATAAAAGGCACTGCAAAGTGTAAACCTAGCAGTGAGAAATGTTCCCACTTTAATGAAAAATAAACTGTGTGATCACATTCTTATGAATAGTGGGAAAATTCCTCTAGGATGTAGCCTATCTTATCCACTTCTTTAGAGGGAAAATATAAGTCATAATAATTTAATTGAAGCCAGAGCCATTTCCTAGGTAAAAGAGAGAGAGTGCATTAAAAATTATGTAGCTGGATACCATATGGAAGTATTAATTTCTTTTGTATTCTTATTGTATAGGAACGCTAATGAAATGAGGGGGTAAGTGTCGCTCTTCTCTAGCTGGGAGGATAGCCAATCTTTGGGGCATAAAGATTGAGTTTCTTTATATCAATATATATTTAAAAAATTGGACTACACCATACTTCTTAGGTGATGAATGAGGCATCTTGTCCCTTTAAAAAGGAACAATAAGCAATATGGAGAAAGATGACTCGAAGGACAGGAAAATAACATCTTTAAAGTAAGTGATCCTAAGGAGGAGAGGAGGATTGCACTAAGAAGTAAAATCCAGGAAACTGCAGTTTCAGTGCTGCACATTAGAAGTCTGGATGAAGACCTTTGAATCCAAAGTTAGCACAGAAAAAACAAAGCTAAATTATTTTAATGAATAGTAATGACTTTGAGTTGGAAGCAACGAAGAAAATCATCAAATGCCCTTTCCAATATATCTGCCAAAATATTTTCCAAATACATTTTCCAAAAATGTATCCCAACGAATGTTTTTGTTTGATTTTCTTAGCATAATATTTCCTCTACCTATCCACTGAAGAACAAATGCACATCTTCCTACCTGGCTCTAAAGTGTCTTGCTGCCCACTCTAAGTCAGGAAAAAACAAATGCAGGCTGTGCTGGACTGCAAAGCCATCATTTGTAAGTACATGGCTAGAGCCTTGCTGTTTGGATAACTCTCCTTTCCTCACTAGCTTGAAGTGTGGAAGGCAGTTAGTGGTTAATTATTGGTATATCCTTGGTACAATCCTTCCAAACTCCTGGCTACCATTTGTGGATTCACCATGACCAAAGTATTCTTAACGTGCCATTTCAGTTCACTAGACATTAGATAGGCTTTTTCTGCACTATAAACACCTGCAGTTCCTTTTTTTTTTTTTTACAGTGTTTACTTCAGAAAACTTACAATTGCATATTCTTTCTCTGTTCCCTTGTAAAACTTAAAAAACAGAAAACTTCAGAAGGAAGACTCTTGCTGATTTTAGAACATGAGAATGTCTTTCTCAAAAACCAGGGAGCATCTATTTTTAAAAATGAATCATTTCAACCATTATGAAAGATAGAGACCCTGTCTGTCACTCTCCCTGGGAGGGTGCTATCTGACTTTTATAAATATCAGGTAGCAATACAGAGGTTCTCATCCCATTGACTGACCTCCTCACTAACCTTTTCTGGTGGTGTTCTATTAGCTCACCTCAACACTTCCCTCCTCACACACCCATTATTTCACAGGAGTTTAATTCTCTCTCTCTCCCCTACTGCAGTAGGCTTGAACGAAGTCTTTCCTGTCTGCTTAGCTCTTTCTGCTCTTACCCAATTTCTCTGAAAATGAGACATAAATAGAAAATAAACTTCAGCTGTAATTAATAATCATAATGATGGCAGAAAATTATACCTCTCGATTTTCTTACTCAGGGGCTACTCTGTAATGGCAGCTAAGGCAAGGTTGGGCTAATTGGGACTGGCATTTTGATCCCTTGTTAAGTCTTATTTTGGGAGAAACATAGCATTTTGCTTCGAAAATCCTCTCTATTTTCAGTTTATACAGCTTGGGTGGAACTAATTTAAGGGGCACTGAGAAGTGGCAGTTAAGACTGCAGGTCCTGGTAATAGTCTTAAGCCCTTTCCATCAAGCTGTGGCCAAAGAAAGAACTACTCTTGGATTTCTCGTAAGTGAAAAGCAATCCATTCTGTGTTTTGTTGAATCCATTTATTGTTAAGGGGTTTTGTGTTTTGTTTTGTCTTGCTTTGCTTTTCATTTCACATCTGAATCATGCATCCCAATTGTTGTAGTCGGCCAATAACTAAGGAAAACTCTAGTTCTCACTTATAGGGAGATTCAAAATAAAAATGTGTCCGAGGAGAGTCCACACACGGCCATCCATTTCAGGGTTCTTCTGCTTCAGATGGATATCGGGAACCCGCAAAGGGCAGCACTGCTAGGAGCCCTGATGTCACCAGGGTACACTAGGTGATGAGTGATACCAACAGTTAACACAGCCAGCTGCTGATCATTGTCGCTACCAACTGACGCCATCCAGTGTTGACTTGTGCCAGCTGCCATAAATCAGTGCTGTTGCGTGCTGGTCTCTGCTGCTGATAATTGTTGGCTACTGGTCTGTCTCTGGAACTATCTGCTAATATTCCCTAGAGATTTCTGTTCTTTCTTTTGAGAAGACCACTCTATACACACGATTCAGGATAACAGAAACCCTGAGCTCATTTACAGGAATTTTGGAGCCTACTCTACCAGAAACACAAATCTCGAGCAGACTTACAGGGCCACCAACACAAGTCTTTATCTTTTTTAACAGGGCCTGAGCTGTGAAACAAGGAGACGAGGACACTGGAGGGATCCCTCCGACAACAACCAGAGAAGTACGTGGGGATGATGCTTTTATAGCAGCTGCAGGCCTGCGACCCAAATACAGGCCTGTGACTGGTCAAAGAGGGTGCAGGCGTCCAGGACAGCCTCCACTGTAGGGACAACAGATCAATGAGGGAGCAAGGCTGAAACCAGGGAATCTTCTGGAAGACTAGCTGGGAGGGGCTGGGGATGTTCACAATGGCCCAAGATCCCTCCCTCCCTGACATTAGCCAAGCCAAGGTGTCTCCTACCACTTCTTTAAAGAGGCAGCAAGTAGTCTTACACGGGGAAGGGCCCTGGTCTAAGAGCCAATCTGCGGTCATGTTGGAAAGGAGTACTGGGCTCTGGGTTACTAAGGAGGACACTGAAGAAGCTATCTCAGCCCAGATGGGCAGAGGCGGACCACGGAGAAGAGAGGGCAGGGGCACAGCAGCCAGGTCCCTCTTTGGCCAACAGTGGAAAAAAAAGGATATCTGTCTCACTGGAAGACCCTTGTTTATGACTCCCCAGTGCCCCCTCTGCCATTACTCTGCAGAGTTTATGATAAGAACAAGCCAAAAGAAACATTACTTATGTCTGGCTGATGCTCAAGACATTTCTTGAGGCCAATCTTGGAGGAATTCAGAGAGAAAACAATTCCTGAGGTAAGTGAAAGAATTTTACACAGAGGAGGATTGAGTTTTATGCTGTGATCCTTGAAGAATAGGGTGCTTAAAAGAGGTGGGTATATGGAGTCTTTTATAGGTAAATGGGTGCAACTGGAGACCATATTGATAAGTGAAATAAATCAGATCCATATGTGTAAAACTCATATTGTCTCACTAGTGTGAAAAAACAAACAATAGAACCCAAAATGTCCAATAGATATTGCAAATTTGGAAGAAACTGTTCAAAAGGAAAGACACATTGTGATAAGAAAAGGGGAAATGAAAAAAGGAAAAAAGGAGAAAAATATGTGTACATACAAGATAGTTTAGATTGCTATACAGCTAATTTCTTTCAGTTCACTAAAAAGAAAGTCTTCTGCTAATATTGTACAGACAGGACAGCATGCATGTGTCTTCTACTTTGAATAACGTCTAGGGAAAGGACAACGCAAATGTATTAACTGTTGGAGCTGTCATAATAACTCGTTTTGAAATTCAGTTTCATTATTATGTTTGTCTTTTTTTAAAAGGAAAGAACAACTGGGATGGGAGAAAGGAGATAAGGAAGAAAAATATACACACATACACACAGAAGTTGGCTGCAATAGTTGTACTACTAAGTTCTAGTGGTATATTGAAAGGAACAGTTAACATCTAATTGTTTGATCAGTCTTGCTTTCCTACATCTGGTCATCTGAGCAACTTCGTTGAAGGTAACAATATGTAGTGTAGCAACCATTGTTAATTTCTTATCATCTTATTTTGAAATTCTGTATCATTTTTATTGTTTTGTATTGTTTTGCTTTTCCCTTGGTATTTCTCATTTTGCTTTCTTTTTCTCTTTTTTTTTTTTTAGAAAAAAAGAGGTGGGTATGGTAATTAAAAAGAAGGAAGGTCTTTTAAAGTGCCCTTCGGAGAGTGTCCTTGTAATTTAGGTATCTTTTCACGGGACAGTCGAGGAAAAAGGTCATGTTCTCCTTTCTTCACGTCCCTCTTACGTGATTGCCCTAAATCTCCCATAAGAAATTTGTACAACTTTTATGGCTCACACAACCTTGCATGTTGCTTTCTAGAAAACAGGGAGAAATGAGTAGACTGTCTACCGGCTTTCATGACTCCAAGACGACAAAGGGAGGGTATAAAATGAGGGAGTCTTCATTTTACGGTGGACACCCCATGAGAACTCAGAAAATACCAACGTGTTTGTGGACGTACAGCAGGGTCCTGGAGAAGTCAGAGATAAGCAGAACAGAACCAAATCTGATTTTCCTGAATTAACAGATGACAGTTTAGAGAGTGACCCAACCCAGCTCCTGCATTATATCTATAGGAGAATTTGAAGATCAGCACAAGGAAAGAAAATGTGGAATTATTTTAACTCTGTAATGTTGGCCTAATACATACGTAGACTACAGCTATATCAAGAAAAAATTAAATCTCTTTATAATCTTCTGGACAGGATAGATAATTGTTTTACATTGTCTGATCCAATTAACATGCCTTCAAAAAGAGGAATTGACAGAGGGGTTTTGTGTGAGATTTCCTGGCATCCTAGTTAAATTGTGATTTATAAGGCAAGCAACATCGTACTTTCTTGCACCCTATAAAAACAAACCTAGCACACTCTAATTTCATTGCTTCTATTTCTCGTGATTCTCTCTGAGCCCTTAAATGCAGGATTTTCTTGAGATTGAGGGGAGAAGGAAAAATAACTGCAGTAAGAAAGAGTAAAGACGTAAAGCCCATCTACTACTTTACCTTCTTCAAAAGGCTCCTTCCACAGCTTTTTAAAACGTAGCTTTAATTTAGCAAACAGCAAAACATGTCACTGACGTTGAAGCTAAAATTTTAAAAAGCAGGCTTAAGAATGTTCATATTTAATTATGGCTCCACGTAATTAAGTGTGGCAATCTGGTGATAAAACCTTTAAGTAATGACTCATAAAGAGATAAAAATGGAGCATGTGTTTAATCAGTTCACAGCCTTCCTCAGAAGCTGGCACAGCTCAGGTGCTAATGAGACACCTGTTGCTGGGGACACCAGAGAGAGCATGCAAATCAGTCAGGGGACAGAAAGGAGGCGCACACACTGCTGGCACAGGCAGGTGCCTTCGCCAAGACAGCCATCAGGAGGCCTGGGCTCTGCTAAGACATCTAAATAAAAGCACTCAAACTATTCACTAATTTTGTTGAGGGGGAAAATGAGGGAAAAGAAATATATATCTTCCTCCATTTTACTTACTCATTGTGGAATAATGCTTTAATTTTTAAATCATAAGATTTATGTCTTCAATTGCCAATATATGCAATAGTTCTTTTCTTCATACGTTTTTTCAAGCGACTGTGTTGTGTGCCTTCAAAAATATTATAGCATACACTTGTGTCTTACTTCTTTCTGCAGTGTTAAGGAGTTATTTTCTGTCATGTTCACAAATGAATATGGAATTATTAGCATGCAATATGATGAAAGAAAAAGAAACTTGCCTTCCTCTGAGCTCTGTGCTCCCCTCACTGGCTGTCACCTGCCTTCAAAGGAGTTAATGATATGAAAATATATACTTCTTCCATTCCAACAAGGCAAAGTGTAATGTTAGTGTCTGGTTTGCTATGGAAACTTAACAGTGTCTTACAGTTTGACAAACCAAATGGCACAGTGATGAGAAATGCGGACAGGACCCCCATCTCCTCAAAGGTGAAGACTTTGCCAACACTTGCTTCTCTGGAGGACTTTGTCATAGACCAGCCTCCCTCACTTTTAGAAATATTCTCTCTGGCCTATTCAACCTTTGTCTACGAGCAAAGAACCTCCACCAAGGAGCTATTTGGCTTTACGTGTAAATAAACACATTCAATATTAAAACAGTCTTTAATATTGCACAGGGATGTTTTGCTATTTCTGGAAATTGAAATTGTTTTAGTGCTTTTAAGTGCATCAGAAGTTTGAAGTTAGAGCTAAATATGCAGACTTTTATTAACCATAAGCAGAGGCAAAACTAAAGAACAAGTAAAGGAGGAATGAATAATCCTTTCTGAGGCAAGACAGATGTGCTGATATACTTGGAAGGTTGAATAGCGATTGAAAAGTTAGACTGATAATAATTCCACGGTGACCATTTGCCACATAGACTTGGCCAGCACAAACAGACTTGTGTCACGTCCTGACATGGGAACTCCAGCAATTTCAACAAAGAGTGTTTGTTCTAAAGGCAATACATTTGTGGCCAAAATAAATGCAGCTTTCAAATGCCACATCGGATACCCCAGCCCTTCAAAAAGCTACAGCAGAGTATTCAGGCAACGTGGTGAATTATTATCTCGTAAATGACCTATGATTGATACATCCAACAGAGAATTATTCAGTCTCCCATTTAACTTTGACTTTTTGGGTGTGTTACTTTACTTGAAAATATTTTGCATGTCTACATTTTAGATCATGAAGTGAATTATGGTTTTTACTGTTTTGCATAAAAAATGAGTCCTGAATTCAAAAAACATTAACTTCATATGCTAAAATATTTAATTTCATACTCTATATGAGAGATGATTTGAGCTTATAAAAATGTTTATAAGTGTTTGTGAAATTTTACACTGAATAGTTTACTTAAAACTTTAACATTAATTCTGTGAAATAATTTAAACATTACTAGGTGTTATTAAAGATATATATATATTTATATGTATTTATGTGAAATTTGTCTATGAATTTTATGGTTTACATTACTTATTATCTTTTTATGTCAGTTATTTAATTTCTACACAAGAATCCCATAGCACTTTTAGCAGCTATTTTCTGCCATGCTCTTCTGAGTGAAACACCAGTGTACGCAGCCAGAAGTGTTCACAGACCTTTGCAGAAAGGGCTGCGGAAGAGAATGAAAGCATGAAAGTGATGTTAGAGGGGGAAGAAGAGGGTGCAGTACCTGGTCTATTACTCTTCTGCATATATGTAATAGTTTACATATATATGAAATATATGTAATAATCTGTGTTTCTCTTTGTTGTTACTATTTTGTTTTTGCTTTTGTTCTCTCTAAAAAAGGAGGTGGGTATGGTAATTAGAAAGAATAGATAGATAGATAGATAGATAGATAGATAGAATTATACCAGGAATTGAACTCAGGACCTCACACTGGCCAGGCAGGCACTGTGCTGCTAATCTATTTTCCTGGTCCTGGCCTATTACTTTATAAACAAATTTCACTCCTTCCAGGGGATTCACTGTAAATTTTTAACTTAGCGGAACTGAGAACTCTGGAAGAGAGGAAAAATTTAAACCAATATTTTTATTTTTAAAAACTGTAGACTTCATAGTGTCTATGTCAAATCCCTATCGCGTCTCCAAGGTACCTTTCAGCAGGCATCCTCGCTTGACTCCAGGGCCCAGCCGTGCTTGGCCAGTGGTTGGTCTGCACAAGGGGAAGAGTGAGCCCTGCGGCTTGGGCTTTCCGCCTCTTGCTCGCGGTGCTGGAAGGCCGGCCTCCTCTGGGGAAGAGGGCATCTGTGGCTCGCGGACTCCGGAGACACATGCTCTTCTTCCCGGTTGTTGGGCAAAGAGGAGGGTGGTTGTTGACAGATCTACTTTCACTACATTTCTTTCTTTCACTGTATTTCAGGTTTGTACAATCCAAATTATGGTTTGTACTCTTCCAAAGGCTGGTCACATAATCACTCATTTCTTGTTCTAATTGTAGATTCCTGCTCAGGCACTCTCTCTTACTAGGGTAAAAATTATATTTTAATAGTCTTTTAAACAACACCTAAAATGATAACTATTTGTTCTTGCTCATTAGAACACACACACTTTTACCTGCCATTACATTGTCTTTACATTCATCGTACTGTTGTGCATGCTTACGTCACAGTAGATGATGTTAAGTAATGAATTTCTGAACATAATGTAAGTATGGACTATAACATAATAAAAACTTAAGTTCCTCAGCACTACTAAAGATGTTTGTTAATTTTCTCCTTTTCCCCGTCTATATAGATAATAAGAATTTTGCTCGCTTTAGCAATCAAACCGTAACAAAGCAAAATAACCCACTGATCGATATAATCATACAGAAAACATTAAAAGTCTACAAAGCTTTCTGAAATTTTTGAAAAAGTCTCAAATATTATCTCTGATACATTTCTAGGAAGCAAAAATATGATACATTGATACTCATTCTATTCATTTGAAAATAAGCAGCTGACTTATAAGCTGACACTCCAATGATAATTCTAGTGCATTATGTTAGACATTGTGCTGAACTGTGTATACGTTTAATTCATCTCTTTCATTTGGCACTTGGGAAACCAAGTGACTATCAAAATACACTTCATCACAATCACTAGTTATCATTTTAGAGTCACTGATAAGTGTATAGAAAAATCCTATCCGCGTTGTGTAATTACTCATACGTGCTTGGAAAAGCACAGCCATGGAAGTGAGCAGCACATTATTTCTATTACTGATATTTTTGGCTTCTCTCTTTCCTTTGTCTTTACTAAAAACACAAAAACATTGCCAATGACCAAAGATGTGATCAAGAATATACTTCGTATACTGTGTGGGATTCTTTTATATTTCAATACTAGTGTTTTATTCATGCTTACCCTTGAATAGCTTTGGTTTTTTTTATTAGTATACTCTATAAATGAAAAACATTGCCTGGTATTGTAATGGGGATATAATTAAGTTACGTTTCTTCAAAACGTCCTCTTCACAAAATTAAGTGTTCAAACAACTAATGTTCTGACTACTTGACATTTAAGCATCAAATTGAAGCAATGATTTAGAATTTCATTTACCATCTGAACGTTTCCTTTCTCTGAGCAGTAACAATTATTCCCCTGCAATCATTCCTCCGAGCTTCAACAAGTTTCAATGCACAGCCAGTCTGCCATGCAGTTAGATTTCTTAGCTTGTGTGTTTGATCTGCCATATGAATGAACTGCCTATGTGTTTATGCTAAAGTTAGTCCATGCTTTTTAGTCATTTACAACTTCCTTAGATGATTGGAGTAATAATTGAAAGACTTATCTTCTTTCTTAATAATTTTAATATTTTGTTACAATTTTAAATTCTGTAAAGATTTAAGCTACTTATAAATGAGAGAATATTCTTCTATATGCCTGTGTGTACACACATGTATAAGTGACACTACCTTGGAGATTTACTAGAATTCCAAAACTTGAAGGGAAGGAATTTATCTTGAATGATGAGATAACCTGTAATACTTCTTATTTTCTGCTAACAGAGTTGCTCACTTCTAGGACAGGACTAGGACCATTTCAGTGTAATGACACATAATTTTTGAGCCACAATAATTTGTTATCTTAATTTTAGTACAGGATAGGGGAAAGAATATGAAATTATTAAAAAAAGAATATGAAATTTTGTATCTGTCATTTGGAAATCTGTGCTTTTTATGTGACAAAGAGAAAGATGGGAGGATTAAGGAAATCAGTATAAGATGGAATATATATCCTTGAGAAAATAGCACATAATTAAACTTATTTTCATTCACTTCAAAAAACAATTTAGAGAAATGGTAGATGGAATATTTGTTCTCATTGAACATGAATATTACCTCATCTGGAAACATCTACACACTGAACGTGAAGAACAACTTATTGCTTAAACATTCAGTGGGCAAGGGAGGGCAAAGCACAATTGCTTGAGAAAACAAGGTCCAAATGTGTAAACATCATATTATTTCACTAGTGTAGGAACCTTAAAGAGTGAATAAAAATTAGGAGGCGCAATAGATAGTGTGAAATGAAAGGAAACTGCTTAAAAGTAAAGAACTTGGATGAGGGAAAAGAGAAAAAAAAAGAAGGGAAAATTATGTTTATATGTATACCCAGGTTAGCTAACATAGTTGTATCACTGACTTCTATTGCTTTATTGAAAGGAACAGCTAATGTTTAATTGTTTGATCAATCTTGCCTGTCTATATTTGTTTACCAGAGTAACCACTTTGAAGACATCAATATGTAATACAACAACCATTGTAAATTTCCTATCACCTTGTCTGAAATCCAGTATTGCTTGTATTGTTTTTGTGTTATTTTGTAAATGTATGTGTGCTGGTTGTTACATTTTCATGCTTTTATCTTTAAAATAAAAAAGGAGCTTGAGAGTTAAGGAGCAATGAATAATTGTACGTGATCTATGGAAAGGGAAGGCAGTGCTGAAAGATGAAACAGCTACGGCAATAAATTCAGTCCAGCCCGTGAGCATCGCCATCTCCAAACTAAGCAGATGCCTCCAACATAAAGCTGCTCAATCTGACCAGGGAAGTAAATGACTCATTCTAGGTTTTAGGAAAGGAACAAAACAAAGTTTGAAAAACTCAGAAATGAAATTCTTATCTGTACAAGTGATTGTTTCATCCTGCTTTATTTTAGGCTCATTTTCTCTACATGTCTCCTTTCCCTGATTTTTTCCCCTTTACCTTCCTTCTTTCCAAATAAGTAAAAAGGAAATGACTGGCACTTGTATACTTTGGAACCCCTCCCCCAATAGGTGAAGCTTTGTCTAAAAGACTGGACTAACGAAAGCAGAAAGGGACGGAGTGGAGAATTCTGAACCAATCCCTCACTGCCAGCACACTTCTCTTCAACCTCCTTGTCTTTCCCAGCACTCGCTCTGCTCCCCACAACCCCTCATCTTTTACCACATTCTGCACAGTTTCACCCAATGGCTCTGGCTGAAACACAAATGCCTGCGATCCCTACTCAAGCCCTCCCCTACTTAGGCGAGCATAAACCACACCTTCTTACATCCTTCAACTGTTCCTCCAGCGACTCTGTTCCTTCTTATGCTCATCTCCATTTCTGCATCATACAAGTCCAGAAACTTCTTGGGCAAGGACCAGAGGATGCTGAATGCCTAGGAAAATTGAGAAGAAAGAACATTCTCAGTGTATGGGTTTTGGAGGTGGAGAGCTGAGAATATTTATACACAAATTGAGTTTGCGGTCATTGTAGTTTAGTTAAAAAATAAACTTCTTCCTTCTCCCAAGACTTACTTGTACATTTATAGCTTGTTCCTTCTGGTTAAAATAATACCAGCCTGGAAAAATACTTCTCCTTGCTTTTTGCCAAGATATGGAAGTGTTAGGATGTGATTGTGTTTAAAAAGGGAGAAAAAATCCCTCTGAATTACAGGTATATTTGTATTGTTGCTCAGTTTGGTACATTTAATGTGTGGAAGGATTTTTGGTGATTATTATGTAATAGAAGTCCTCAAATGGTGCTAGCATGAATGTCCATATCCATAATAATGTTATTCTTACTGAAATGAGAGAAGTTGAAGAAGTTGACTCTTATGAGTAATTTTGGATGAGCCTCCAGAGACTTGTACAGAAGATTGCTTCATAAAGTGGTTTGGTTGATGACTCAGGTGGAAGGCTGCCTCCAATTGCAGGCCTGTTATGGCTCCAGGGCAATGATAATGTGCACATAAAAGCTACAGATTGGTCCAGAATGGGTACTATAAAGGGAATCCTTGCCTAATCATGTCACCATTTTGTGTCTGCTGGCTTGGATTACAGCCTGGATGTTAGCTGTAAATGGAAAGTACCAAGAAGTATGTCATCATAAGCCAGAGAGATCTTCAAACGATGGTAATCAGATCACCTCAATCCCCAAAGTGAAAAGCTCCAAAGGCTTCCTAGGTGTGAAAGAAAATATCCTTCAAACTGAATTAAAAGCCTGTCCTTGACTTGGTCCTGCTTTCCTCTACAGAGCTGTCTTCTGCAGTTCCCTAACGGAGCCCCGTGGTCTTTGCTCTGGCGAATAACCAGCAAACTGCCTCCTACCTTATGGCTTAGCACTGTACTTCCTGTCTGGAATGCTTTCTCACATGGTCTTCCCACTGGGAAGGAGATATGATTAATAGCCCTACTATTTCTATTAGCGGCTTAGCGATTAAAATTGTCAAGTATTTTCTTCTCTCCCCATCTCTGTCTCTCTTTGTGTGTCTCTCTCTCACTTTTCCCCACACCTCTTCCCCACACCCCCTGTCCATGAACTTTTCTTTCATGCCTGAATCTATCTTATTCATGATCAAAAAATATCAAAAAAAGGATAGCAGTCTTCCAGGAATACATGCCCTTTTCCTTCATTTTTATAGGAGGGAGAGAGTGTAAAACTGATCAAAAGACATTTTAATGTTTTTAATATGCTCTAAACTCTAGATAGGACTTCTGAGCAACACAGTTTCATCTTGTTCTCCCTGGAGCAGTACAACAGAGCTGTGCCAACAAACGAATTCCCAGGACTGACCCTGACATTTCCTTCTAAACCTCTGTTTTGTCAGGATGTCAAAGGCACACTGTACGGATGCCCTGACCGTAGATAACCCTGCAAGGGTTTGGTCCTGCCGCAGGAGCTCTGTCCAGGAATGAATTAATTCTTACATGGCCCCTGCAGATGTTTTGTTAGAATTTTTTTCATATCTTTGTGATAACTACCACAGCTTGTTTTCCTCACTGAGGGAGCATCTGGCTACTTGTCTAAAAGAAGATGCTAAGGACATTATTGTCAGTCTCATTTTAAATCTTCCTTCATCTACATTTGCAGGGAAATCATGTCTAGGAGCAGAGTAGAAATGCAGTGAGAATCAAGCTAAGAATAAAATCATGAATATATCAGAATAAGCGGCAGTTTGATATTATGGTTCTTCTTCATTTTGCTCTGTTAATTAATGTATATTATATATTGTGCAATAAATTTGGTAGAGGATGTAATACACACAAAAGCATTTCAACTGATAAGAGTTACAATCTGGAAAGCTGAGAAAAAAAAATTGTAATTTTCTTTATGAATCATTTCATTCTTAGCATTTTTTTTAAACTAGTGTATTTTATCATGTGAGAGATCCAACCCAGGGCCATGTTTCAGCTTAGCCTGCATGTCAACACTGAGCAACACCCCAGCCCTGGTACCGATATTTTTATCTCGGCAATTTTGCATGTGTTTGTGTGTACATGTACGTATGTGTATGCTCAGTAACTTTAAGAAGAAAATTGGCTTCATACTTCAAATATATTTTAGCATTTTGTATTTTTATTTAATGTAAGATATTTTTATCTCATAATTCTTGTAAGAGTTTTAGTCGCTATCATTTCTAAGGACTCTAACATTTCATCAGGTCCAAATTTGCTTAATAGTTCCTCTATTAATGTTGTTGTTCTGTATTCAAATTCTGAATGTATTTTCTGACCATCCTTTTTCAACATTTATGATAACTGATTACATTTAAATATACAGCAAATATTAGCTCATAAAGCATAAATAGATGTGTGGAATAGAACTTACATTATTTAAAATTCTAGAAATACAATAGCCATTAAATGTTGAGTGGTGAAAATTTTGTGATCAAGTTATATAGAACTGTTTTGACATCAAAATGCTATAATACAGATACACATACAAACGAAAGGAGATATATTTTTTGAAAAAAAATTACCATTCCTATTTTTTCAGAAAAATGAAAGGCTGCACTTTAAATGTCTCTTCCTCTCTTTAGGAAATCTTGAGAGATTTAGTGAATCATAATGTCAAAAACAGTTTTGGTTTGTGAAGCTAAAGCGATCAACAGGAATCAAATGGTTAATCTTAACCACCAACTTGAAGCAACAAGCTTTCTGGACTCTCATCTCACCACCCCCTTAGATGCCAGAAAGGGTGCTATGGCACCAACTGCTGACCATTTTGGGTTTTGATCTTGCTTTGGACCTATTCTTTTCTGTCCTTTTCATCCCTTTTATATTTAATTTTTATTAATAAATTTTTTATGTGTGTGGTTACTGGGAATGTAACGCAGGATGTTGCACTTGCCCAGCAAGCACTATGCTACTGAGCTATATTCCCAGCCCTCTTTCATTCTTTTTTAAATGCGTATGTTTATCCTGTGTCATTTTATGTTGAAATTATGCAACACTTTTTTTCAAAAGGAGTTTATAGATCATAGTTGGCCATAAATCTCAGAGGAGTCTTGAACTTAGACTTTTTAGCAATGCTGGGACTGTGGAGACTTTGGAGAAAGGGTTATTTTTTTGTGTGTGTGTGCATGAAATAATGAGATGGAAATTTTTGTGAGGCTTTGATTTTAGATTAATTATGACCTAAGGAGATGTGTTTGGGCCTCAAGTTGACAAGAGGTGAGATGTGAGAAGTAAGGTTAATCGTTAACGTGACTGGCTCCTGAGCCCCAGAGATTAGTAAAGTGCCCTTGTTGGTTTATCATGTAGGCCAAGGAGGTGTTCCTGAGTTGTGTATCTGGTTCCTCATCCCTTCTTCTCACTATTCTCTATTCCTCTATTCTGCTTCCTGCCCGCCATTAATTAAGCAGATTTCCAAGCCAAACCATTTTCTCTTCTCTCCCTCCATGTGGTTTGTCCCTCGGAGCCAAACAACTGTGGATGGAATGGCCCAAGCCAGGAGCCAACTGAAGTCTCTCCTCTTTTAAATTATAGGAATCAGCTATTGCGTTTCAGTGTTGGAAGAGCTGACTCACACAGGCAGCACTACTAGTACTTACTCACCGTAAGGAATAAAAAGCGTGAAGCTCCTCACGATACTTGTATTTTTCTTGATTGAAGTCACGGTGAACATTTCTTGTGGGTCTTAATGAAGAAACATGCACAGTCTCAGCTTTCTAGGCATACTGCACCCCGAAGTGGTGTTGGCTGCGTTTTCTTCTTTATAGTAGCTTCTTTGAGCTGAGTGGAGCTAAGTGGAGGCTCCCTCTCAGAAGCCCGTTCTCTATAATCATACCTTCCACATATTTCCCACATGCTGGGCTTTGACTTTGAGAACTGATCATTTCCATGAGTTCTATAATGAAGAACCCTAAAATACTGAGAAATTAATGATTGCTCTGCTCAAAAGGTTAGTACCTGTCAAAGCCAAACTAAGTTTTGAACTCAAAACTCTCCTGATTTAAGTATTCGTACAATGAAAACACTGTTGTTCTTGTAGAAAATTCATTATTTTAAATGAGCATTTGTAAGTATGTACCATGTGTCAGCATGTGCTTTAGGTGTGTGACGGGCGATAGCAAGCGAGACAACGATCCCTGCTGTCTGGCAGCTTATTTCATAATGTCTAATTCTGAGTGTCAAATAACACACACAAGGGGGCAACGCTGAGAGGAACAGTGCATCATGACAAATAGGGACAGAAAAGTCCATGTCTTTCTCCACTCCTCGTGAGTTGCCACTAACACTCTTACCGAAGCTAGGTTAATCAAGGAAAAGGCCTAACAGCTTTATTAAAACTTTCATGTGACCCAAGAACCTTCAGAAATGAAGTTCCAACATGGTAGAGAAAACATGCTATTTTTATGTTTAGGCTTGATGTAATGGGGCAGTCATACAGAGCTGTGACAGGATGAAAGGGCCTGATTATCGTTAATACGGTAAGAGAGGAAAAGCAGCAAGTCTTGTTTGTTGGGATTCTACTTGGCTTGTCTGTAGCACCTTCATCCCTTCTGGTTACAGAACAGGACTCCTGGAACGAGGACCTCATGATCTGCTGCCAGACAAGATATGTCATAGAACTTGTACTTTATAAGAAAAGAGAGGGAAAGGTTGGGGTAATATTTCCAGATTTTATAGCTGGTTCTACTGTCTGTCTTACGTATAAGACATACTAGTTTCTATAGCAAAAGTGCAAGATGGAAGAAAGAAAGATTAGAAAGGGACTTTGCTTCTGAACCCTTTCTAATGTACTTTAGTTCAAAGTGCTCAGGATTTCAAAGAGTCATATTTTGGGATATTGTTTTCTGGGTCGCAATATACAAGAGAGTGGTGTTTTGAGCTGAAAGATTTGCTTGAGCCAATTGCTTCAGAGAAAAACTGGTGGGTAAGATAGATATCCAAGAACAAGGCATTTAAGAGCAAGAAACTGAAAAGCCTTGTTCCTTCTAACTTTGCATAGCACCTTTGTTTTTCTTCTGTTGTCCCGGTTGGAAGTTGTTAATGAAAATGTGCATTTCTTTTTCAATTTGCAACCTTGAGTGATAAACCTCTCAGAGATTCACCAATCACAGTGTTATTAGTAATGGTATTTCAACACCAGTGTTTCTATTAATGATATTTCAGCAACATAATGAAAGGATCAATCAAACAGACTCTGCTCTCAAATAATATGATTGGGTGAAATGAGGACAAATCATGCAAGTATAGATAAATCCGCCAAAACTAATATGTGCTACGAATAATAAAGGTGGCTGTCTCATTCACTCTAGGGTAGGTGGTGACTGGGACGGAGCATGAGAGTGCTTCTGGGTGCTGCTAATGTTTTGTTCTTAATATGTGTGCTATTTCCACAGCTGTATTTGGTTTACAGAATATTATTCATGCAAAACTTGTACTGTATTTGTGCTTTTTCATATGTGCATTATTCTCCAGTAATTAAGCTTAAGCTATAAATAAAATAAGAATTGAAAATAAACTTTGGAGACATGAATGGTACTGAAAAATTATTTCTGAAAGAAAAGGAGTATTTTAAGGAGGACCTAAAAGAATAGATCCACTTGTCATAGATGAAGACAGAGAGTTGCAGCCAGTGGGCAGCATATACCCGAGAGGAAAAGCAGAAAACAAACATGTGGATCTACAAAGGGCCAGAATAAGCTACTCAGTGACCTGATCATCTTGGCACCTGGTAGCCCAGAGCCTGTGAAGATGCTCACCTGGAATTTACATGCCTAATGACCCAAATCTTAATCACTGTTGAATTTTTGTTTTCTTTTTGTTTCTTTTAAATCCCACTATACACTTGTTCTAGAGCAGTGGTTCTCAAACTTCATCGTGGCTTAGGATCACCAGGGGTATTTATTTGATTTAGTGTTTTAAGTATACTTTCTATTAGCAACTACTAATTTCACAAAATATTGGGTTTCAGTGTATAAGATTGTCTTGGTTACTTTTCTCTCATTGCTGAGACAAAATACCCAACACCCAAAATGAAGGAAGGAAAGGTTTATTTAGCTTACAGTTTGTGGAGGTTACAGTCCATACTTGGCTGGTTCTGAGGCACAGTGGCACATGGCAGAGGGCAAACTGTTCATGGCAACAGAGCACAGCAAAACAACCAGTAAAAGGGAGGAATGGCAGGCAAGCAGCCTGTTTCCTTTCCTTACGTTGTAAACAGGCTAACCCCACCCAGGGGGCGTGTAGCTCTCACACAGTTTCCATGCCCTCCTCTTCCACAGGATCAGGATGTGTACAAAGTAAGCACCCCGGCTTCCTGCAGAGTCACTCAGCTAAACCTCTAGGCTCCCCAAGTTGACACAATGTATCAACCATAACAACCATATAGTTTGATCATGCTTATTCCCTTACTATACTCTTACTGACTTCCTGTGGTCTAATAACAGTCCCCTTCTACTTTTATGACATCTTTCTTAGATTCTACACTTTAGGAAAAACCTACAACACTAGTCTTTCTGTGTGGACCTTGCTTAGCTGCTGTCTCAGTCGCTTTCCTCAACTCTGAGACACAGTAGCCTACGCATACAACTTAAAGGAGAAAAGGTTTCCTCACAGTTTGCAGAGGCTTCATGCAGGATGGCGTGGCAGAGCGGCATAGCAGAGGGAAAGCTACTCATGGCACGGAAGGCAGGAGGCAGAGAGAGGAACAGGAAGCAGTGAGGGAGATACACCCTTTTAGGCAACATCTCCAGCAACCCACCTCCTTAGACCAGACTTCAGCTTCCAACATCAACTTTAGCAACAAACTCATCAGTTAGCTGATGGCTGTTACATCTCTGTGTTCCAATCACCTCCCAAAAGCCTCATTTGTGTGAAAATATTTTTCTTTTAGAGAGTGATATCTAGATGTAAAATATAACAGCTGAACATAATGACCCAGGAAGCCTCCATAACACATATATTACACTATACACAAAGGGTGGGGTCTGGGAGTTTAAGTTCATAACAAGATTTCAGGTAGTCTTGATACTGTAGGTTTGGAGAGCATTTCTGGAGAACTAACACCTAGAAGGATATTCTTGTTCTTCCTTGTTACTTTATCTGTCATTTCCTTATTTTATTGCTCAAAAGGAAATACATGAATGTCCAGTTTGCAAGAGACCCTAAAGATCATTTAGTCCAGCTCCAAGTCTTGGTCGTCATCTACAATGATATAGCTCCCAACACTTGCCTGTTTATTTCATTGTTAGTAGTCTCTGAACGTTTATTTCAAGTTGCATAAGTTGGGGCAAACTTTCCATTCTTTCTTTGAATCTCTGGAACACTTACAGACCCCCAGATAATACTGGCCATCTAGCCTTTGTATTATTTGTCTATACATTATTTCTTCCCACCCTTACATTTTCATCTACTCTACAATCCCCAAATTTGGAAGTTTGTAATGATCTCTTCTTATATGTCTACTGAGGGTCAGTCAGATATTTGTTTATGTAGTTTATGGCTATTTAATTTTTCACACTAGTCTTTGACAGAACTTCACAACTCCATAAGTACAAAGCAGAGAAATTTTATATAGTGAGTGTTGAATATCTGAGGGCAGAGATTGATTTGTATTTATGTGGATTCCCCAGAACCTGTTACAATATCTGGCACACATATTTTATGCTTAAAAACTGTTTGCTGAGTAACTGAAAGATGCAGAGTTCAGTTTTGTCAGAGAAGCAGTGAATTTTTGACGTTTCTCTAAACATACAACCTGCAGGTGGTATTTTAGACTAGTGTTAATGTAAGTAAGAATTTAAACAGACTTTCCTATTCAAATCAAACTATATAACGGCATTGAGAGTGCACCTACAGCTCAGCCAAGCATGATCACTATAATTTTCCAAACTTCAACTATGACTATAATGTTCAGAGCCACATTCTATCCTTGCATCCGTTTCTGGTTTGAATCATGTAATTCTCCCACCTATCCTCCTCCAGACATTTATGTTTCAGAATTGCCTTTTTCAGTCCTTCTCATGAGAAAAAATCCAAAATTAACTTTTTTTGCCTTGGTTTATACAATCTTTGCTTCCAATAAATATAGCACCAGCTTGCTGGAAAAAGAACTAGAAATTAGAATGGAGCTTCCAGATGATACATGTGATGAAACGACACACGGGGCCACATGGTGACCTTTCAGAATGTGGCCTGTGAGTCTTCATATATTCTCTTTTCATTCTGAAACACCTGCCCTGTGATTCAGCTCCAATATTAAATTCAGTGGTTTAACTATCAAGCTAGTACAGTAAGTCAGCATTGATTCAGTTTGTTAACAAACCATTTACTTAAGGTAATATGTATACCAGGAATTTGGATACATGGAACCAGAAATGCAATTAACGAACTACTAATTTCTATTAATATATTGAAAGGAACAGTTAATGTCTAATTATTTGATCACTTTTGCATGCCCATACCTAGCAATCAGAACTACTTTAAAGATAATAATATGCAATATAAGAAACATTTCCTGTCATCTCCTTTGAAGCTCTGTGTTGTTTCTATGTGTTTTTTTCTCCTTAAAATAAAAAATTAATAAAAACATTGACATGATCCTGCCATCATTTATTTTCTGTTCTAGTGAGGAGGCAGATAACTAAATACACATACATGTAAATAAGCACAGAGTGGGTAATTCTGGGGAATGGCATATAGGAAGAAGGTGAAAAAGATCCAGGCCAAAGACTACTAGAAAGAGCTACTCTGATTGTGCTTTAATGATTTTCTCATTGTTGGGACAAAATACCCGATACCCACAAGTTAAAGCAGGAAAGGTACATTTTAGTTTATGCTTTGTAGAGGTTTCAGCCCACAGTCAGCTGGTTCCAAGGCAGGGCAGCATAGTGGAGGGGCAGTCCATGGCAGGGCAGGCAGCAAGAAGCACTGCTTCCTTCTTCTTTCTTTCCCTTTTTATTCCATCTAGGTTGGTACCATGCACACCCAGGTGAGCCTTCCCTCTTCAGTAAGTCCATCACTCAACTCAGAACCATGCTAAACCAACCAGTGATCTAATCCAGCATCACACACCCCTCAGCCAGGGAGTCCACAAAGCCCCTCTTATGAGCACGTGAGGCTTTGGGGTACATCTAGACGTAAGTCATAATAGACATTGTGGACAAAAGTGGCTTCTTTACAAAGGTATTGTTTGATCTGAGATATAAATACCAAGAAGATATCTACAACGCATGAGATAGGAATGAACATTCTAGGCAAAGACAAGAGCAAATGGAAAATTACCCAGAAAATCTTAAGAGTTTACAATGCATTGTACTCTAACATTATTGAACATCTAAGAAATGTCTTTGCTTTTTAACAAATCAAGATTAAAAAGTACCCAATAAGGAGAAAAGAAATGAGGGGGTGAACACTTCCGACCTCTAGCAACAGTTATTTTTCTTGAAAGAATTCCAATAATGAAGGTGTTTCTTAAGCTCTAAGTAGGGCTGGCACTAAAAATATTTAACGTCTAAACAGAATGGACACTGGCAGACATGCTGCTTAGATGTCAGCTCTAGGAATATTGCTGTGAACATAACATCAATACAACACGGGCTGGAAATTATTCTGCAAAAGAATGCATTTTCCTTACTATTAGCATCAGAATTACTATCCTGAGTTCCGTGATTTTTAATGTTCATTGTCATCTCTTTCATCTATTACTATAAAACTAAAAGCTACCAAGAGAGAACCTAATTTAAAAGGTGAGAATTTCCTCTCCTTCATATGAGACCCCTAACTCCTTAGGAGCGCTAAGTGAGAATTCCAGTGTTAGTGTATATGTTGCAAATTGTATTCTGTAATCAATTACAGAATTGCCAATTTTGTTAATAAGTCTCACTGTATTTGTAAAGTCCTTATTATGGGATAAGCCCTGCTTTGAATATTAGGATGTCAGTCATAAACAAAGAATATTAAATGACCGTCTTTATATCCTTATAATGGAATAATGGAGACCAACAGTAAATAAGACACATGAAGGAAGTGAAAAGAATTTCATGTGATGATAAACAAAATAAGTGAATCAAGAACTGAGGTTATGCCGTCTCAAGGAGAGAAGAAAAGTTTAGGTAGTTTGTCTTTGCTTTTGAACCAAGAATTACAAGATTAGGGATTCAGTTGTACATTTGTTTGTGAGAGGAACATTCCAATCAGAGCGACTTGCAGGTGCCTTCACTTTGGAGCAGGGAAAGACCAATGTGCCAGGGTTACCCTACCACTAAGGAAGACACACAGAGGGCCCGTGGGTGAGATCAACAGAGAGAGATTTAGCAAAGCAAGGAGGAGCCAGTTCATTCATTCCTTGAAGGGGCAACAAAGCCATTAACTTTATTCTGAATAGAACAGGGAACCAGTGGAGATTCTGAGCAGAGTAACAATATGGTAATAGTAACAATAAGTTACATGATAATAGGACGGCTATGCCTGGAATTCTGTGGATTCGCAGTGAGTGTCTCTGTCTTCCCTTCCTTTCTTTGAAGGAATCTGTGCCATTGCAAAAGTGATTCACCTTCATGAATCTTCCTACCCATGCTAAATACAATACTCAGGATAGTTTAACGTGTTGCTGCCATGGCGTTTATCTAACAAATATTATTTGAATACTCCCATCATCCATTCTCATTTCCTTGTTGATTTGAGCAGTTCTCGGTCATGAGTCATGATTGATAGCTATTTATATGTACCAGCTCTGTGTGAGGAATGGAAATATGTGTGCTGCAGACGTATACACAAAGAGGAAAAGGACTGAGAGGTGGGTGGAGAGGAGAGGGTGGGAGGGGGAAGAGGCTGAAAAAAAAAAGGAATTAAATGGGTTATGTAAATGTACCCACTTTCAACAAGGAAAGTAAACATTATTTACTACAGAAAGGTACTAACAACCTAAAGTTAAAAAAATACCTTGATCCAGGTAAGAGTTCTAATTGAAACAAAAATTCTAACTCACATTTTCACACTTTTCTTTTGCAGGTTCCCGTCAAGATACACAATTTAGAGAAATATAAAATCCTACAGCCTGTAAAATGTACACTCCATACAGCATAAATATTGACAAATTTCTTTTGCAATTTATATACAATGTCTCTGCAGGGGCAAGGAGTGCGGGATTGCTGGCCCCACTGCTACAGAAGACTGATCTCCTGGGAAAGTCTTTAGGGACTTGGCCATGTGGCAAACCCAGAAAAATACAACAGCAGAAATAACACAAGTCACAGGACAAAACCTAACTGAACTAGGTAGTAATAACAACTATCATTATAGTAATGATTCTGTGGAGAAAAATAGAAATTTTTAATATACCAAGAAAACTGTTCCGAAATTGCAAAGAAGAAAGATTCAAATTACATTTAGGCAGAAAGAGGTACTTTTATGTGGATAAAATCATAGACGGGCTTCATACCTCTTTCTAATTCTAAATTATAGAAGGCTCTGGAATAAATTTTAATGAGCAAAAGTAGCCCCTTGAGTGGTTATTCTTATGTGACTGATTGAATGATATTTCATAAAGAAAACCAACTTTGTAGCATTTTGGCAAATGATGGCAGCGGATACATAAGTTTTAAGTAAATTTTCCTTAATAAGAGATGGATGAACAGCAACTATCAGATGTTGTTAGAGGGATGTGGTGGTGCTCACCTGTAATCCCAGCACTCTGGAGGCTGAGCCCAAAATATTGCAAGCTTTAGACCAGCCTGGGCTACAAAGTGAGCTCAAGGCCAGCCTGAACTAAATAGGAAGACTTTGTCTCAAAAAATCACAAAAAAAAGCCCAGCAGTAAGTAAGCAGTAAAACATAGACTTAAGACAAAATATGGTTATAAAATATAATAAACATCTCCATTTCCATTTCTGAACTTCCCATAATCCTGATACTGGTAACCTAACAAATGGGGCACAAACATACAACTTCAGAAAACTCGGACTTTCAGGTTTAGTTGTGAAATGTAAATAAAATGCTAACAAATCAAATTCAGCATAATATTTAAAATAATGTGTTCTAAAGGTAGTATTTATTATAAGAATGCATAAGTTGTTTAATATCAGAAAATCTAATAGTATAAAAGTAAACCAATTTGGTTACCTGAAAAGATCCTACAATGTTTAATAAAATTCAAAATGTAGGCCCAAGCAAACCTTGGAAATGAAGAATCCAGTGAATTTCCCTAACACAGTAAAGAATAGCTATGTCAAGCTATCAGCACACACTGATTCTCAATGATACAACAATATTGATTCAGTAGATGTTTACTAAGATCCATGTAGAGCTTAGGAAATGTCAGGAAGGACAGTCTCTGTCTTTCATGGAGTTTACTTGAAGTGAAGGTAAGGTTTGAATAAAGACTCACAATGAGGTGAAGGATCTAGTTGTGTATTTGTGGGAAGAATAGTACAGGCACAGGTTGAAGGCAGTAAGGTAGAATTGGTAACTGAATTAAATGCCAGTCATTTCTAACAGAGTCGGAGACCAGGCTTCTATCATTTGGAGTACTCTCCGTCCCTACCGTCTTCAATGCTCTGAAAGTTCTAGTCAGTGCTATTGGAGGAGATAAAGGAGGAGAAGAAAGAAAGAAAAGAGGAAGAAGACAAGGGGGAGAAGGAAAAAGGAGGGGGGGGAGACAGAAAGGAGGAAGGGAGGATTTATAGGAGAAAGAAGGGGAAGAGGAGGGAAGGTGAAAGGAGAGGAGGAAGGAAAAGGAAATGAAGCTTGGAAGTTCGAAAAATAAAATAATAAGAACTAATTCCAGATTACATAATTGTATACTTAGACTAAAAGAGTAAGTCATAAAATTTGTGTAATGATTAGGTAGATAGGCAGTTACAGAAAGCATTTTAAAAGTTAACAATTTGTGTGAACTAGTGAAAAAAATTTTGAAAGCTTAATGTAAAATAAACTCCCTTGTCAACGCTAACAAAATTATAACATATTTCTAAATAAACTTGAAAAGAATATTCATGAAACTATTAACATATACAAACCAAAGTACAGAACACAAGAACATCTTACTAAATAAAGAATTATGAAGATATCCTGAAGAAATTGATAATTTAATTTAGAAACCAAGAGAGTAGAATATGGTGATTTTAATTTTAATCTGAATAATTAAATAAGTGAATACATATCAGACAATTTGAGAAATAAGACCAAAAGATCTTAGAGTAACAATCTATAGGAATATAAGTTAATGCGGCTAATACAATAGAAAAATGAAATGACTGTGATCAAAGTCTCGCCTTCACTTAAGAATATATAAGAATGAAGAAAAGTAAGATATTTTATACTCAGGATTTAGATGTTACAAAGAGTATTAGAAGAAGAGAGATCCAAACACTGATGGAAAAAATATTATAAAATCTTAAAAGGATTTATTTTTAACTCCTATAACAGAACTCAGAACTCTGCAGACACAATTTCCGATAACGGAAGTCTCTCCTATTCTAAAGCACTGAAACAATTCCACAGATTCCCACTGTAATTATTGCTGCAACTGTAGGTTTTACTCTGTATGTTGAACACAGTTCTTTAACGTGGAAATCTTGGTGTCCTGGTTTTCTAGTGGAAAACATTACATGAGTGCAGGCGCAAGCATTCTTAAAACCTGGAATCAAATCTTGAACACAACTCTTGGTGTATTTGTAATCTTGGATAAATGAACATTTCATCGCTTTAACTACCTGGTTAACACGATTATGCTAGTGATACCTACTATATAATCATGCTACTTATATCGTGCTACCTACACCTACTGAAATGCTTTGAAAGTCAAAACTCTAGCAAGCTTTTTCAGTTTACCTCTAGTGACTTGCAGTTTCTAATCCAATGTTACTGGTTCCTCCACCTGTTCTCCCCCTTTTCTCATTATTACAGGAGTTGATGTGAAATTTTCTTCACTGATAATCAATATTATCTCTGTTCTTTATTTCGGAAGTTTGGTGTTCAAAATCTTCAAAACCATATAGCGGATTTCCTTGTGGGCAGAATCTTATTTAAATTGACCAGCAAGAGGCATCCCATGACATTGTGAAGATGGAAAAAAAGAAACTACACATCAGCCACAGCAATATGTAAACTTATGGTCACGGACACACTGGGGTTGACCTGGGATTCCGGTGAGGAAAGTGTGATGACCTTCTGTGTTATGGGTAGCTGAGTAGCAGAACAGGTAGCTTGCTGTGGGTCCAATAAATTTCACCTCCTTAAAATTAAGAGCAATTTTCCACGACTTTGAGCAAATCAAATGCACACTATTTGGGTGAGTTCCTACTACCGCTTCACTCTGTCTCTATTCTCATAACTGTTGAGTAGCTAAAGGTACAGTAAGTAGGGGAAGAAATTGCTCAAAAGGAAAGAATAACTGGGAAGTAGGAAAGGAGAAAAGAAGGAAGGGAAGATAGGTAGATACATGACAGACAGACAGACAGACAGACACAAGATGGCTAAGAACTGTACTTCTGCTTTCTGTTAGTTCATTGAAAGGAACAGTCCTTACATTGTTTGATCAATTTTGCATGCCTGTATCTGGCAATCTGAGCAACTGCTTTGAAGATAACAATACATCATATAATAGCTATTGTTAATTTCCTCTCACCTTGTTTTGAAATGCTGTATCTTTTTTTCTATTTTTTCAGGTTCTCATCCCTCTTAAAATATTCTTTTTAAAGCCTACATTTGAGATATACTCACCTAAATCACTCCGTCCTACGTAGCGACTGTGCATTTCATGATGGCAGTTCTCTGCTTCCTTGGACTTTTTCACCCCTTAATTTCCCTAAGATCAAGTCACTGAAACACTTACAACTTTTCTATGTGTAATTTTCTCATTATCTCCTCTAGTTTCTTTGTGCTTTTTGAAAGGTGTCATACACGTTTCATCCTCTCTAGCTTCCTACTGAAAGAGCATTTGTACTGAACTTGAACAGCAGCCAAATCTACTGAAGTCTCCCAGCTCGCTGATTTTAAGCAATTAAAGAGAGATGTAAATATCTACATCTGCCAATCAATTGACTGTTTTACAAGCTGGTATATTTTGTAGGTTTCACAAATGCAGTTTTTCTCTCCCGACAGACTGCAGCTGCGAATTTGCAACTTTTGGATTTCTGTTCATTTGCCGTTTGAAAAATTTAGAAAAATTAAAACTTTTTATGCTGGGGGAAAAAAAAATCAGTCAGCATTCTCCACAAATGCTATACAAGGCAAGCATATGCAGCAGAAAGATCGGTGCTATCGTCAGTATGAATAGCCAGACTTTAAACCTGCCCTGCCTAACTATTTCTCTAGTCTGATACTTGCATGAATGAGCTGGGTTGTGGAACTGGAATTGCTCTAAAGCTCTGAAATTTAAATATCCTAAAGAAAGCCTTCTTTAGGCTGAATTGTATATCTAGAATTCATACCCCTATGTCTATATGTGAGTACTTTGCTAAGATTTGGCCATTCTTCAATTTTGTTTCTATACTCTATTTTTAAAAATCTATAGATATTTGCTAAGACATGGTCATGGATATACCTTTCCCACTGCAAAGGGACTGCTCCAGAAAATATATACATTTTTTTGTTTCGCATGCCAGTGTTCTAGTGTAGTAAACAAGAGATAGGCGCTGACATTATTGCAAGCTTAAACCATCGATCTCACACTTTTTTTATTCACTATTGTATGGTTTGCTATCACTGTTTTCTACCCTCGAAGGACATAGTTTATTTTTGCTATCATATGGTCTGAAGATAGAGAAACGGCCTGAAAAGTCAGAGTTCCTTACATCTTTCATTTTGAAATGAAGCCTAGAGAGAAGTGGTCCCAGGAAAAAAGGGGAAAAGACAGGGTCATTAGCAAACCAACTAGCTTAGATTCTTCAAATCTTGTTGGAAAGCTGATAAATACAGCTATAAAAGGGATCTCCTGGTGAAAATCATATCAAAAATCAGTAATTTGATCTAATCCATGAGCAGAAATTCATACACAAATTCTGTCTGATCCTAAAAGGCAGCCATTGTCTTTTCATTTTATTCAGCTATATTGTCCCATTGCAGAAAATTCTACCCTGATCAAAGCGACCTGGTTCATATCCTTTCGGACCTCCTCACTGTACACGAGGAAGGAGAGACACCTAGGGTTTGACTAGGACTGTGTCCTCATTTGGCTGCCTAGTTTATAATGAAAATGCTGTGGGAATGAGATGCTTATCAACACCAAATACCTGCAGATAGAGATCGGAGAGACTCAGAGAAAGTGCTCAGCAGAAAAACCACACAAGCAGCAATCCTGATACAGCAACTGGCAAAAATCAGGTAAAACAACACATTTCCAAGAAATAAAAGAAGACAGTGTAATGAATATCAGGTGGGGAAATGAGGTTGCCCTGATAACACTACCCAGAGTGGACACAATATCAGGGATGAAGGATGAGTTATTAACCTTGTTGACTGTGGGAAGAAAGTAATGGGCTTGAAAGTTGAGGCACAGAGCTGGACTCCTGATCCACAGGCAGAATAAATTCTTTCCAGTGTAGAATGGACTGTTTGCATTGTTTTTGTAGCCTGCAAATAAAATATTCCATATGTTTTTGATTTTGAGTGAAATGGAGGGGAAAATAAAACATCATACTTTCAAAGTGAAATGCAAATGTTCTCAAATGTCTCCTTCTGTGGAAGGGCATTCTATTGTGGTCCTGAGAAATACTGGGG
Source organism: Dinomys branickii (assembly GCA_004027595.1). Classification (NCBI taxonomy): domain Eukaryota; kingdom Metazoa; phylum Chordata; class Mammalia; order Rodentia; family Dinomyidae; genus Dinomys; species Dinomys branickii. Next base: position 166,700 of record PVLD010000959.1, on the reverse strand, counting down.
TGGACAGGGAGTCCGTAAAGAATTTGGACAGGTGTCTGAACAATATGATTAGTTTTTGAAACACATCTAAGCTCCTCTATTTTTTTACATGAAGAAGCATATTTTTTAAATGTTTGGACATAAATTGATTGCATAGAAAGTTAAATTTGAGAATTGTGATGACTAAAATCTAGCACTATTATCTACAAAGTCAAATTTAACCTAGGGCCTTATGCTTAGGAAATGAAGTAGAAAAATACAAGAAAATGTTGACACCCCAGAAAGTGTCTGACATATCTATTTACCTTTCACCTTCAACTATATTTTAAATTTGATATAAAAAACTATTACAGGAAAGTGAGGGGGAAGGCTTAATTGTATTTTAATATGTGTATTTCTTAAAATTTGTATTGTAGCTAATGGTATTACAAGCAACTTTCTATTCCAAGATTGTCTATGAACAAGCCCACAATGTCTTGTGATTTTTATGGACTACATTCTCATATAAATAACTCATCTTAAAAATATTCTGTTGAATGAAATGTGGGAGTTCTTAATTTTGTTTTCTAACTTGCAAAATTATCCAATACAACTTAATAATTTCCTGCAGTTGTACAATCATATCCGAGGTTAGTTAACACATTTCAGGGAATATTTCCAAGCTGCTCTTATTAGGCCAGTAATTTGGGTACTTATTCTCAGGTCTTCACTGCATTCTATTTGGTTTCTTTTTGTAGTGTTTTTTAATATCCCACCAAAGAAGTCTCAGTGCATTATCTTTTTCAGTTCTATGCTTCCTCAGAGGTCTATTAGACATATTGTTTTCCCAATTTATATAGGATGAAGTTAAATTAAATTATATAAATTGGCTAAAAGAAGTCACTACTAGGATGATTTCCTACTGCTGTACTTGTTTTTTTTAATTTTAAAAATTTAAAAACTGACAAAACAACAATGAAGACAGAATCAAAATAACACAAAAAACAACAAAAATGATACACGACCTCAAGTCAAAATGATAGAAATTTACAGTGGTTGCTATGTTACGTACTGTTATCTTCCACGATGTTGCTCAGCGCATTAGACATAGAATGTGAGAGTGCTCAAACAATCAAGTTTGCATATGGGACTGTTTCACATCAGTTCCTTTCTGCATGGGACTGTCTTCCCCAGAATAGACAAAGCTTGTCCCTGTGATAGTACATGTCTCTAATCAAATGTCATCTTTTCATAAAGAACTTTCCTAGCAACATATTGTCAAATACAGGCCTGCCCACTTACTTCATCCCTTTATTTTGTTTTTATTCAGGGAAACTATAACTACCTGACTTTTCTTTCATAGACAGGTTTAGTTTTCGGTTTCCCACAAAAATCCCACCTCCCTGAGAAAAGGAATTTTGCCTGCTTACAGCTAATTTCTCAGCTTTTAGAACAACACATGGATCATGGAAAGTTTTTAATAAGAATCCTGCTAAAGAATAAATGATTAAACTTAAATGCCTCCTACACTTATCAGCCTGTGATTATTCAACAAGATTCTTGTGATCATTATATCCATAGTCTTTGTTTTTCTAGTAACAATTCCCTCCATCTTTTCTTGGATTATTTCTCTAGGGAGAAAATGGGGAGTGGAGTAATAAGAATTCTCTAAATCTTTTCCTGAATTATTTCTCTGCAGGGTATATGAAGTGGGGACTTGTTTCACATTTATTCACTCTTTTAATTCACACACCTTCCTCTCCACCTAACTCCTACTATTCTTAAGAGTCTGTGTCTGAAATGACCACACTGATGGAGGACTGAGTCTTTTCCTCTAAGTGCTTCTACAGGCCCCTTATGAATTTCAAAACAATAAGTTAATACTTATGAAGCACTTACTAGAGTCACATAGCATACTAAGAAGTATTATAGTCTCTCTTTGATTTTCATGGCAATCCTGCCAGGTAGGTTATAACAACTCCCACACTGTTGAATGGAAAATCACAGAGTTGAAATCAGTTTTCTAACGTAGACTAATTATTAGGGGGAGATCCAAAATTTGGATTTGGACATTATGATGAACTTTAGAGTTTTTCTCTCTGTCTGTCTCTCTGTCTCTCTGTCTCTGTCTCTCTCTCCTGTTTAACTCTGTCTGTAAAATAATTGTGTATTTATAAACTTCAGGTTCCAGGACTCTACAGAACGGAACTCAGTTTAAGTAACTTATTATAAGAACCCACAGGATTGACTGAAAGCTATTATATTCATATTTACCACTTATCACAGGAAAAGAATTTAGATAAAAATTAGCCAAAGAAAGAAACATCGAGGAAATCCTGACCAAGAAGGTTTGAAATGTGAATGGTCTGTTGTCTCCTCTGTGAAGAGAGAATTCATTACCCTCACGGCAATGATGTGTAGCACCACTCAGACAATACCACTGCTGAGGAAGATCCATGGCCAGAATTTCCATGGCCAGAATTTTTATTGGAGACTCATGACCTGGGCATGATAGATTAATTGAGTGCTTGTGTAGTCAAACTCAGTCTTGAGGTTCACTGATTATCTGTGGTCCCAAGCCCTTCCCCCAATCCCATGGCTACTCTTTCTACTGTGGTTAGACACTACCTTCACGTTGTCAGATATGATTGACCCCGCTCTAATATCCTAAATAGCAAGTCTTTGTCCTAAACAAAAGCCCTCATAAAGGGTACCAAACTACTTCCTAGAACTGAGGCCAAATGCCAGCCTTCTTTGGGGGAAAAGTCCAAATTCTTTGCTACATAACAACTGAATCACTCACGCAGCCTTCAACATCTTGTGAACACAATCTGGCCCCTTAGCATGGCCAGGATGCTTTGCCAAGTTACATAAACAAACTTAAACTTGAGGATGCAGGGAAGTTCTGCAGCAAACTGGAGACAGGCTGGTACACACAAACACCGCACAGATCTGATCACCATGTCAGTCCAAGTGCTGTGCTGTATTTGTCTAAGCTTGTTATAGACCTGGCAGGTTTTTATAGCACTAAGCTGTGAAAAAGCTCAGATGACAGTGAAAGGGAAGCATCAGGACTGTAAACCGCTAATTGCCAATTCCGTATGTTTGCAAGGAAAATAACAGCAAGAAATATTAGTGGTGAGAAATTGCTGGAGTTTATACTTACGTAACTAGTAAAAAAATAGAACAATATAAAATTATCTCTCTCACTAATTCTGTCCCAGTTCTCAAATCCAGAATCTTTGAGATAAACAGGAAGGACCCTTGACTTTGAATCCTAAAGCTTCTGTGTATTTTTTCTTCATTTTTATGGAGCCTATTTAACTTTTTCTTTATCATTTAGGGACTCATGAACAAAGTAGCATTATATATATTACAAAATAAGTAATTTAGTCTCTGAACTCGCATTGCCTGATGTTCAATTTCAAGTTCTGATTTTGTTCCTAGGCATAATGTTCAGTCTTCTCAGTGCTCAGCTTTTTCACCTGTAATATGGCAAATTCTTAAGATCTTTGTCATTGAATAAGTGATCATTGTGTCATTAATACCATTTTTATGAAAGTACTGGGGTGAAGTGAAATTTAGTTAAAATTTTTTTGGCATTAAATCCAGCTACTACAAAGTAGTTTACTTACAAGTAATTTTAAATCACCCAACATTACCACAATGAGCTAGGCTTTTCTTCAATTTAATGGTGTCTGTTATTTTGAAGGTGCTTTGAAAGTTTCTGGTGACAAGATTTCCTTTTTGACCAAACTTCCCTCAGGTTCCTCTGAGCTCTGCTTTTGAATAGAGCAAGGCTTGGGCTCCTTAAATTCTAGTTCTAGCAAGAATCCTATAAATCAGTTTATCCGGAATCTCATGAACACATTTGAGATCAGAGTACCCTGGACATCTGATCGGCCTCCTCTCCTTGCACAAACCCCTATTGATGTCTGAGCTTCAGCAAATTTCCTGTGAAATCAGTCAGAACCCACCACTCCCAATCGCAATGTCTTTCTTAGTAGTTTGCCCTCCACCCAGGCCCTCTATGCCGTTCCTTGGCTATAAATTCCCAGTCTTTGTTTTGCAGGTTGACTCAGTATGGACCCCAGTTATATACTGAGGTTTCCTGCTCCCCACTGCAATAGTTTAGCAGGGCAAAATCTGTTCTTACCATGTCACTATCCAACTCTTTAACAGTAACTCAAGAAATAGTTGTTACAATGGTTCACATCCTGACAGATCAGTGACCAAAAGTAAGTGAGGACTTAGTTCTGTAATTAATAGTCCATGACCTTATTGCTGCTCAGGGTTCTTATGACTAGCTTTAAGGCCCACGTCAAGTTAAATGATTTCTCTACATTTGGGATTCATTGTCAGTAATGAAGTAAATTAAATGTGCATTACTGTACATTTCTAAATAACATTACATGTATATATTATAATGAGGAGAACCCTAGGCATATTTGTTCAACTGATGTCATTATTACTCCAATACCTTCCTGTAAGAAGGGTGCTGTATTATCACACCGTAGAATGCAAGCAGCATACACAGTTGTCCAAGAGATGACTAGGAAAATCCAGAGCCTAAAATTTGCCCTGACCTCATTTCTTGCAAAATTTCATTTGATCTCATTTGAGTATGTAATTTGGTCCTTTACAAAGGCCTTTTTAATATTGATTTCTCATCAGTCTGTCACATGCCAATGTTCACTTTTAAGGTACTTGACATTTGGCTGTCATGAAAAAGGGAACTGGCAGATATGTGTCAGTTTAACTTTTAACCCAAACACTATGTAATAGAAGGAGAAAGCAACGTTAGCATTATGCAATTGATTCCAGTTCATGTGCTCAATGAACTCACATTTTAGAGCAGCGACCCTTAAAATTCTAATGCATGTCAGATATGTATGTAAATACCAGCAATTCTGGAGAGATTTGCAATGTAGAACCTTATGCTAATGAGCAATATTCCAAGGAGGAGGTTTTCCTTTCCTTCTAAAATGTGAAGCAGAAGATTAGAAAGCAGATCAGCTTACAAAGTAGCTTTGGTGACTAACAGTTAACAGACTTATAGTACCTAAACCAGGGCCTAGAATCACATTCCATTGACAGGAACAAATAAATATTAGTTCCTTTCACATCCACAAGCTTATCTTTAATGATAACAAAATAAAAACAAAACCACTGATTCCCAAACAATGAGGACATCAACAAGGACCTAGATTTAGAGGTGACTACCAGACAGATCAAATCTACAAACTTTATATCTAAAGGCAGACAAAATATTCTTATTCAGCCTCTTTTGGAAAGTTCTACATTTAGAGATGAAAATGTCCTCACCATGTTTTCCAAAGCTATGGCTTGACGTTTGTCCCTGACCTTTACCTGTGAACATGCCAAGAAGGGCAGCATCTTGGATTAGCAGACCATGTAAAGTCTGCTTTCGCATTAATTACCCTATATGCAAAATAGTTTCTTTCTACAGTAACTGATTGCTGATTGTTATATTCTTGCTATCACACTCAGGAGAGGTGTGACGGTTGCAGAAAGACCCACCCTGGTCTAACCTCTCCTCATAGGCCCTAGTCCTATTTCTATTTAATATTTATTTACTACATAAACTTTCATAGGCTCTATGGACTATAAAATGGAACAGGACAATACTCATTCTTCTAAATGTTATCACAAGAACTAAATGTGAAGTGTTTTGGCAACAGCAGAGCGCTGTGTAGACAGAGGTAATGCTGTCAACAGCATCATCCATCTTTTCGCCACAGAATAAGGAACGCTATGTCTTCCTGCAAACACTGAAAGGCAACTTATACTCAGTAAATAGGAGTAAAAGGTTTCTTCACATTTCAATTATATTTTTTAAAGCAGCCTATTAAAAAGTGCCTTTGAAAGTTTACATTGCAGTTTCTTTTGCATATATGGATCTTTGCCTCTTGTAAAAATCCCAGGACATTTCCAATAATGAAAGGTCATTTATCTCATCTCTTTGATGATAGCTGTGATCCATTTCCCCAATGAGAACCAAGGGAAGTGTTTCTCAATATGTATCAGGAAAAAAAAAAAAAAAACACCTCTTAGACCATAAGGACTTAAAGCATTGCATATGCCACAAGCACTAGGTACCTAATTTCATCACAGATGATGGATAACTCTGCCATCCTGGCTGAAAAAGGCCCAGGACACTGGGACTCAGGACTTCAGTAGGGTGGCAGGTTCACTGCAGCCTTCATCTAGTTTAAAAAAATATTTTATTGACACACAGAGCATTCAGAGTCATAAAAATATATCATGTTTATCACTGCTTTTATGGCATGCATAGATCTGACACAGGGGCATTGAGCCATACAGCATTAGACAAGCGTTTATTTCACCCTGAGCTGCTACAAAGAATGCATAGCTCAGCTGCTATCCTCCCAGCTGAACCAACAGGACAGATCTCATCAGAAACAAGCCTTTCAGAAGAACACAGAAATCAATGGAGATGCATATATTACCTAAAGGTCCTGATTGGCTTTTTCTACATGCTAAACAAGCACGTTAGTAATAATACACTAGTGCAGTTTTCTACCAAAGGCACCAGATTACCAAACTGGAGATTTTGAAAAAAGATCATCTTTCATGGAAATGGGAATACAGCCAGTGGGTTTACCTTTAAGCACTCTCACTAACACCTACAGTTGATAATGACATTATCACTCAGACTCTGATATACATTCTGATGGAGAACTGTTGGCAGGAGAATTATGATTCCAGACATTCGGTTTTTAAGTTACTGAGTGGACAAATAGCTAAGCATGTATTTAGATTTAGCAAAAGCCCGAGCTCTCCATTATCAGAAGCCAGGTGAGGGCATGGTGTGAGGCGCAAAGGAGGGGTCAGATAAGAGAATGATGTTTTCACATAAATGGCAAATTTAAGTAAGTGGAAAGGAAGCATTAAGAAATTTGCATCTAATTGAAACTTGCTTCATATTCAACAGAATGCACTTGTCACAACTTGTTGGGCTGTGTTAGCAAGGTAGTCCGAAGTGAGGACAGTGTCGGAAGAGGTGGAGGGAAAGGATGTCTTTATAAACCTGGACATGTGTCTCCCTCAAGTGCTCAAGGAAAATTTTAAGACCTTCCCACAGAGTGCTACGCCCTGACCTGGCTACCCCCTCAGGTCATCTGGAGACGTGGAAAGTATCCCTTAACTTTACTCTCATCTCACTCTGTCTGCCTCTTAAAATGATACTCTTTTTCATTGGAAATGCTACCTTGGTTTTCTCTGTTTCTATGTCATATATATGATGCTTCCCATGCAGTCTCAGTACAAGATGATTACAGTAGTAGTCCCACGTATACCTTAATACCAAAGAAGAAAGCAGTGAAAGATTTTTTTGTCATTAAACATAAAGATACATATTCTTTTATTTTATGGTGTTTAGAATCTGGTGTCAGACACTATATAAGGAGTTGGACAAGAGTTAATAACTTGGAAAGCCATATTGAATTCTCTTCTGTATTCCAAAGTAGACTCATGTGGAAGGGGCAGTTGGGCTCCTTTGAATTATGGAGTCATATACCTGCTCAGGATGGCTTGCTGGAAGATTATAAGAAATTATAGACATGTACCTTCCCCTTGGAGGAGCAGTTGCTCATACAGAGTTTAACTGATCTCAGTAGCTTCCCAGATACTTCTGAGGTGTTATTTAGTGGAGAAAAAATTGTTTTTCACAAAAAGGTATAAGAAAAGTAAGCAAAAATGGTGTATGCTTTATCTCATCTAATCTTGCCCCTTCAAAGCAGCAGTATTTAAAGAGGAGTTTCCTAAACACACATCCTGTAGTACCTTAACTGACAGTATGCAAAAACAGTGTCATGAAGCAGCTCTGGCATTCGCTGCCAGTGAAACATTGGTTAAGTTACTTCTCTGTTCTCTCAAATTGTTGAGCCATAAAGGAGAAACTAAAAAATGATTTGACACAAGTAAAGGTCTTGCAACAGTGCAAGACCTTTACTCTCATACTAAGTGCTGTATGTGTTAAATACTGTTCCTAGGGTCAAAAAAGTCATTTAGGAGTGTTGAACTGAATGTTGTTTTTCTGCCTCTTTTGCATCCTGCTCATTCAAGCTCCTCTTTTTAACACAATGACTGAAATTCTCACCCAATTAATAACTCCTTTACTCTCCCTTTGTTCCTCTTCAATAATAATGAGCATTCATTGTCCAACTGTGAGTAACATTTACTCACCATTCACTTACAGATTGTGCTGAAACACATTTCATGGGATATCACTCCTTGCTGGATGAAATTCCAGCTCCTTCAGTTTGTGTTCTAGTGCACCCAACTCTTAATGCAGTGGTCCTTCCCTTTCCCATACATTGTTTCCTGCTGCTGCCAGCCACTCCGTGTCAGCTACAACCAGTAGGGACCACTTAACGTACATTAAATGTACTCTGCGTGTGGTGGCCTCCAGGCATTGCACCTGGCATGACTTCCTCCTCCAGTTGTATTGGTCCAAGTGTTACTTTTAAGTAACATGTAAGGCAAAGCTTACATGTTACTTCTTTTGGCAGTTTGTCCCTATTTCACCCAAGTAGAAAGAGTCACTTTCCCTTCAGATTGTGATGTCATCTTCTGCTAACTTCTAAATGAAGGATTTTATTCCTACTTATTTACACAAGCTTCCCGAGTACTGAAACTAAAAGAATTGCCATTATCTTTGCCCATAACAGATGCTTGATATACATAATATAACTAAATAAATCTGCCTAACTAGTAGAGACAAATGGACGTAACAAAACTGCCCAATCATAACATGGTAAGTAAAGATGTCTTGTGAAGTTTACTCATTGACTGTTAATTGAGTATCAAATATTATAAGGATTTGAGGTTAGAAATCTCTGAATTCAAGGGCTTTGTAACACTTGAAGCCTTGCTTGAGTATATTTAAGTAGAGAAATTATACCTTAGTGTTGCCTTGTGCCAAAGACCCACAGATATTATTAGCTATGCCTAAAGAGCGTTTAGACTGGCTTAAGAAGAGAGATAAGATTTAGATTAAATCCTAGAGAAATTTTCCAGGTGAAGTGTCTCAAAATGGTAGGAATGTTAAGGAAAGAAGGAGCACAATCCAGGGTGCCAGGTTATGAGAGGAACTGGTAAATAATAATGGTAAGAATAATTGGGATTAGACACTTTTTATGTAAAGTAATCTCTTTAATCATCACCACGAACCTGGGAACTAGGCAAAAATATTTTTTCTCATTTTACTAAAGAACTTTTCATGTGTTCATCAGAATTTTATAGAAAAATAAAGCCAATAAAATATATGAATATTCATATGTAGGAAGGAAGAGGGTGAGAGAGAAAAAGACAGAGATTTAAGAAATTGGCTCAGTGATTGTGAATTTGGCTGGCAACTCCAAACTTTGCAGGGTAGGCTGCCAGGATAGAGAGGCATGGAAAAGTTTCAACTCCAGCCTGAAGGCAGTGTGTTGGCAGAAATCCTTCATCTTCAGGGAGGTCAGTCTTTTCTCCTAAGGCCTTCAACTGATCGGACACGGCTTACCCATATTTGGAGGAAAGTCGACCAATTTAATTCTTAATCAGATAAAAAATTACCTTCATAGAAACATCTATAGTAGCACCTAACCAAGTATCTTGGTACTTTGGCCTAGCCAAGTACACAAGATTAAATTTTACATTTGGCTGGCAGAGATCACGTGATCTAGTGAGGTTCATATAGTGATCCTGGAAGAGCTGGTATTCAAACTTCTACTTTATTTTGCTTAATCTGCAGATGAAAGAACAGGCTAAATTTCTAAAAAGAATTAATGACTCACATTCAAGCCAGGCCCCTTAAGGTAAAGCAGAAAGTCAGGAAATGAAAGATTATTACAACTGCCAAATTGTTAGGCCCAAAGTTGATAGCTAGACAGAAATAGAATCAGTGTAGGAACAGGTGTCGAATAAGTATAAGCTTTGCAGAGCTTAATCACCTTCTTGGGCATTTGAATCCATGGATGCATAGATGTATTAACTTGGATTAGAGGAAAAACAGACTGATGACAGGCTGACAGAAGGCTGCCAGATAGTCAAAAAGATTGTTGTGATAACCCAGGCCTCAAATGACAGAAGCCTAGCTAGGGATAATCACAGGATAGTTAAGGCGATATAGAAGTCAAGCTCAGGTTCACACAGCTCACAAATGATAGCGATTTTGTTCTTAGTTTGCAATTATAGCTAATTAGATCATAGTGGCCAGGTTCTAAGGGTCCCAGGGCTTATGAAAGAAGGCCAGAAGAACCAAGAGGCATTAGAAGAGCTCGGAAAACACATTTCAAAGAAGATATTCCATAAAGGATGTTAGATAATAGCAAATAGCATTGTGCAAATAAATCTGTAGGTGTTGGAAGCCTTGCAAATATCAGTGAGGAAAACTACAAATTACCGAAGAAAGGTGTCCCATTGCATGCTGAGATAAGAAAAATAACCTAGCTAATATGAATAATGAATAATATAAGGTTGAAAGTAACTTCGCTGATTGGAAAGCATTGTACTATGATCCTTGGATACGTAACCAAATTTAATCCATCAGATATTATCAAAAATTATGTTGGGGTCCTTTGTACTTGAGAAAGAGTTTTTAGCTTGCCTAAGGGTCCACAGCTGGCAATGACAGATACGTGCATGAGCCCTTAGATGGTTGTTTCCAAATCCCATGCTATTTTGATTTCACTGGGGTCACCCTCTGACAGAAGAACATGCTGGGCACATTGTTATCAGAGGTGAGCAGATGTCTTGTCATAAACTATCTTTCCATAATAAGCTCTGCCCTAGAGCTGAGGGAACACTGGAGAACATCAAGGACATCTATGTCTGGAACATTAGTCCCATAGATACAGTCTCACAAACGTGTTCCCTTTCTACAACTTAGCCACACTGAGGCATATCCACCAACATCTGCGTCATCTCCTTCTACCAGTGGAGAAACTGAGGGCTACTCTAAGAATCTTAGCCCATTTTTTATGCTCCTATTTCTTTTCACAGAGGGTCCTCTTGGCACAGATCTGGTTGGAAGTCTTTCTGGTTGTAGGCTGATGCTTCATATGTGGAAGCTACAAATGTCAGCCTGAGACTGCTGATTAACTGCTGCCCTTCTAGCTCCTGACGAGCTAGGGCAAGTCTCAGAGAGCAACTTCCCACCGCATTCTACTTAATCAGAGAACGAAATACTGATATACACAGTCTTCAGTGTAGATCATTTATATCCAAAGCCAACCTTAAAAGCCCAGGTAAACAGTTCAATAAATTTAAGGAAATTGCAATTGCTCATAAACTATAAACACTTCAGCGGTCCCTGTATTTTGCTATCAGCATATAAACAACTTGACTAATGTGATGAAACTGATTATTTTATAAACAATAATATGTTAATATAGTTAGTGAGTTACTGAAAACTATTTGCACTTCCAAGCTAACTGATAGGGAACAACTAAAGAAAATCATGTATTCATCCTGTCAAATTTTTTGTGTTAATACTGCTTTCCATATTACAATTTTTGTGTGTTTATATTTTTTTATGTCTTAAAAATTTCTGTGTATCTATAGAATACAAGCAAAATTTTCTTCCTCTATTTGTATCATCAGGAAAAGAAAAGATAAATATATGTGATATGTACACACTCATCATGCTCAAAGACTGGTAACTGGAGCATTACTTAGCAAATAAGTTTGGAACATGTAATATGTATTGGATTCAAAGTGATGAGGATTTATATTACCTATGACAGAAGGCAAAATATACACATAAATGCTTAAGAGGGTAGTTTTATGCTTAAAACCAGAACAATAAATACAAAAAGAAAACAAATTGAAGACTGCATGGTTGTATAAATGGATGGATGAGTGGGCACTAGCTGGTGTTATGTACAGAGTTGTACCCTTCCAAAATTCAAATCTTGAAGCCCTAATTCTTAATGTGCCTATTTCCGAGGCTAGGACCTTGTAGGCGGTCATTAAGGCAAAATGAGGATGAGGCCCACAGCCCATAGGACTAGGATTCTTATAAGAAAAAGGAGAGACACCCAACAGTATGCACACTGTCTCTCCCTGGTGTGTGTGAATGTGTGTGCCTGCATACGAAAACAGAAAATGTAAAAGCAGTATCAGGATAACAGACAGAAGTAACCATCTACAAGCCAGGATGAGAGGACTCACTAGAAACTAATCTGCCAGGACCTTGATCTTGAACTTTTGCTCCCTTTCTTTGAACTGGGAGGAAAAGCCTGCTATTGAAGCCACCTGGGCTATGGTGTCTTGTTATGGAACCTTGAGCTGACTAATGCAGATGGATAGAGAGCATCCGGCTTTAGAGGATTGCTTATCTAGATTTCAGTTCATGGAAAGGAAAGCTTTCCAAGGACATTCAAGACTTTTCCCCTTTGATTGTTTATTTTAAATTAGAATTTCTGTACATACTCATACACTTACAATAATCTAGAAGGTACACAAAATTTTAGAACATGCAAGTGCTCTACCTGTTTCCATCTCTTCAAAAGAAGGCATTCTTACAGAGCGCACTGTGACTATTTCCAGACCATTCAAAGGCAGCTGATTTGCAAGGGACATAGGGCCTTCCCTGGGAGACAGCAGAAGGGAGAGCAGATGGAACCAAACAAAGGGCTGCGCAAACCTGAGAGGGAAAATCGGGAGAGCATGAAGCACAGTCTTTCACTTGCCGCTCTGCGCAGGTTTGCGGGCTGCAATGAGTGCGCACCAGGCCATCCCTTTACACCAGTGGCAAGTACCCAGCCAGGAAGGCCTTGCATGGAAAGTAGAAACAGTCCCTCCATAGACAAGGAAATACAGTTTGTAAGGGACAGAACCTCAGCTTCACTCAAGATTAGAAAAAATGCAAAATAAAGCAGCACTAAGATACCATTTTTCATCTTTCTGATTGGCAATGATCCAAAACTTTACAAAATACTCTCTCCATGAGACTCTGTGGATTAGCACCATTAGACATTGCTACAGGGAATGAAAAATAGTGTAATCTTATAAAGGGAACTGACAATATGTGGCAAAATCATGTAGGCACTTAGCCATCGACCTGGCATTTCTACCTGTTGGGAAATACCACGCAAGTCCTCTGGTACAATATGAGACTATTCATACACAAGGAATTCAAGATAGCACTTTTGTGAATGCAAAATACTGGCAATCTTTTAATGTTCTGCCAATGAATGATGGCTCAAAACCAGCTATGGTTCATTGATGGAATGGGACACTATGCAACTAGAAAGGGAAATGCAGAATAATTCTACAGAACACTATGAAGTGGTCACGAAGACGTTCAGTACTAATAACTTAAATGCAAAGTGACAAGAAAGGATAACATGAGCTGCTATTTATCCTGTAAGGGAGTTTAGATTGTATAATGGATACATGCATATGTACCACACATACACCCGCATGCACGCACACACACACACTTATATTGAAAAAAGAAAATAATAAGGCAAAAAGTTATTCAAGTGGCTACAAATAGAAAAGTCCTTGAAAGAGTTAATAGAAGGTAGCTTTTTATGAATTTTCCTAACTTGACTTAGGAAATATGTAAATATTTCACATTAATATAAAAGTAGCTTGCAAATATTGAAAGTAAAATGAAACAAAGGAACAATTATATATAAATAGGCATCCCCCATACCTGCACAAAATGGAAACTATTCCTTGTCACTTTAAAGTCAATCATTTAACAACCACAACAATGTGTACATATATGCACACATATATAAAATATGTATATTTTTATTGGACAGAAATTGCCATGAAACATTTTGAATGGATTCAGGATATCCAGGAAGCCACAAGAACATACTCACAAAAGAGGACTTCTAAAACTACTTCAGAACAACAGGGCAAATGTTCTCAGAGCGAAGGGGAGTATTTTGAGGAGGCTTAATGGCAGTAGGTTTTTCACTGTAATAATTTTTGTTTTCAATATTCTCTTTACTTTTTAATTATCCCTTATATTGCACATCCAGGAGGTTTACAAAGCAAACCATGGTGTTTCCTTGAATTCTCTTTGACTTGACTTTCTGGTTTTAGTTTTAAGGCGTACTATGGTCCCACTCATTGGACTTGAAAACTTGATTCACTCTTCTTTCATCATTTCCTTCCTGCACCAAAATCCTAAGTCTGACTGTTTTTACCATAAAACACATCTTCATTCCCCATCTCTTTCTCAGCTCCACATTTGAAACCACATAATCAGGTCCCCAATCTTGGGACCAGTGTTATAGGGGGTTCTGCTTTATTTTTCTTCTGGACATATAATTAGCTCTAAGATGGAAACTTCTAAAAACCTAAGAAATGTGCATATCTGAATGTCCCACATGCTCTTCTAGACCATAATGAAGGTATCCAGATCGCTAATGCCCAGCCCAAATAGCTCCGAGCCCATTTCCTGGAGTTAGCCTCCCCAAAACAGACTGTGCTACTTGACTTAGTTGTTGGCAGAGGAGTGTGTATGGAACATGCCTCTGGACAACCACAGCCTCCAGAGGCCCTTTGGGGTAGGGATGGAGTCTCAGGTAAAGGAAAAGAAGAATGTGTAAGAGACTCGGTGTCTCCTTCTGAGCTCTAGTCCTAGCTCTCAAAATGTTATAAACAAGCTTGTCCACTTTCACATAGACAGTACAGTAATCTTAAGATTGGTCATCCATTCTCTAGAAGCTTGGTTCAATCATTTAAAAATCTGAATTTCAGTGTAAGGATGACCTCATGTCTGAAGCAGCATCTAGTAGGGACTTGGAATATTCACATTATAGTCTGCTGGTGATCATTCTGCATGTTGAAGCATGCAGCATATCATCTCCCTTTTCTAGTACAATCTATACACTTTGCCCACATCAGTATGGTAAGACTCAGATCTAGGCACACTGTGTCTCAGCACCTTACAAGATTTATCCATTTCTTTAAACAATAAATAAAGCCTTCTAAATCTACTGGTCAAGAATACCCATTTATGTGTTTATACTTTTCTAGGATAATCAATTTATATAATTTATCTTTGAGTTCATGGATCTGCATACTATTTCTGCAAAGGGAACAGAAAATTAGGCTTTTCAGATTGCACAGTCAGTCAGTCATAACTACTCAAAGTGTCCAAAAAATCCACAGGTAATAGTTAACAGGGGAATGCATGGCTCTGTTCCAATAAAATTTTATTTACAAAATAGATTTGGTCCAATACTTTAGTTTTTGACTCCTAATAGTTTAATTCACTTGGTTTCTTATGAACAACCTTCATTTCCATATGATACCCTTCCATTTCTGCATGCCTGTACTGTAGCCGGGAAGGATCAATTCTAAGAACTAGCTCTATTTTCAGTCAGAAAGCTCCTGAGCATTCTGAGATGGGGTTCCTGCAGTATCGGTACCATAGTACCTGATAGATCTCACTAACTTGGATTTTAGCTACACATAGATATACCTGATCAGTTCTCCAGTTTGATAGCCTGAGGACTGGGCAGTCTCTTTTTAACTTGGGGCATATGGGATTTTGTTTTTGTTTTTATTTGCACTTGTTTTCTGTTTTTTTGTTTTGTTTTGTTTTTGCAATCGGGTCTCCTTTATAGTTCAGATGGATCTTGAACTTACTACATAGCCCAGGCTGACCTCAAAGGTCACATTCTGCACAGCTCTTGAAGCTTCAGAGGGAGGGCAGCGGGAGTGAAGAAACACAGGAATCAATATACAAAAGCTGGGGTCAGGTGAAGCCCTTTCTCCTGATGGGAGAAGGTGAACTGCCCAGCACCCACAATGCATTTATTTATACAATCAACATATGAATAAACTCATAGGGTTTAAGGGGAGGGTAGGTTCTGAGATAGGAAGAATATATATTCCTAAACAGCATGTCTTCGTGGCTGCACAGGGACAATTCGTGGCTTCATGGGGACAAGAGAAAACTATCTGTATTATCTCAAGCAAATATCAAATCACTACACACAGAAGTTCCCTGAGCTGTGCACACTTCTCTTGGGGACTGTCAAACTCATGAGAGGCAGTGGCCTTGTCCTAGATACCCGAGGTACAGACAGCTTCACTCTCAGTGCTTCAACTCACAGTGATCCTCCTGTCTCAGCCTCTTTGAGTCCTGGGAATACAGCCATGTGCTACCTGTTCTTTTCCTTAATTTTTTCTTACCTGATTCACATTTTAGTATAAATGTCACAGATATAGGGAAAATGTCTTGCTTATGCTCTCCAGGATTAATTCACCATTCCACAGATGGATCATACTTACTCAGTGCCCATGTTCCTTAGAGAGTCCATGCTACCCTCAGGACACAATGTTCACCTGCACCAGGCATAGTGTGTGTGTGTGTGTGTGTGTGTGTGTGTGTGTGGCAGAGGTGTGGGCAGAGGACCCTCCTGGGCCACAGTAGTACATCCTCATTCCACTTGGCTTCAGCACGAGGGACTTAGGCCTAGAGCTGCCCCAAATTACTCAATCAACAGGAGACTAAGAAGGGAACCAACAAGAGATAAAATAGTCAAGTTAGTTAGAAAGATGGGTTCCTAGAGAAAGAAAAATTACTAATATCTAACAATGCCCCAAGTTTGTTCTCACCCTCCAGCCCTGCCCGTACTTCCAGTCTTTTCTTCTATGTCAGACAACAAAGTCCCTCTTTTTAAACAAGTTTGGTTTGGGTTTATTTCATTTACTATTAAAACAAATCCCCATTTGATAAAGTAGGTTATCATTAAACATCCAAGGAATAATTTAAATACTAACCCTTAAAGGATATTTTGATCAGTTTCTAAAAATAGGCAAAACTCTCTTTTCCTACACTCAGATGTGATCAAAAAGAATTACTTGATATAATTTTTCAGCACTCACATTTATTTCAAATCATTACAAAGATTTGGAGACAAGAGAGAACTGGTGTTTTGCAGATCATTTCTGAGGTCAGCAATAGGTCAGACGTTTTTCTCTTATGAGGATTCCTGGGTGAAAGTGATGATTTAGTATTTTGAGGTCATTCCCTTGGAAGGCCCGACACTTGTTTTAAACAAACAGAACACAGAAGGAAGGGAAGGAAGGAAACCAAACACAAACTTTTCAGTGACTAGAAGCCACAGTAACAAACTGCTAGAACAGAACGGCAAAGAGCTGCCCCTGGTCAGTCCCTGAGCCACAGCGTACATGGAATAAAACTGTCATTTGAAGTGTTGCTTTTAGCTGTCTTAGAAGTGACACTTGTTATTGTTCATTTTAGGATGTTTCATATCTAAAAATGGGTCTCACCATAAAAATCACTGTTCACACTGGCGAGCTAATATCAGCCTCATGATGAGACAATAAACAGCGCTTAAACAGTGTTTATCAACGTAAATGACCTCGCGTAGCTGACACGTTTTTACGTCAAAAAAGAATAACAGACCCTTGTTTTTATAGTACAATGCCATGTAACTCATGACTTTCTGCAAAGCAGTTGTGCACTCCTAACAATTTTATGAGGAATCTAATGTTTTCAACAATGAACGGTTATTCAAAAAGTAAATGCATAAACAGAAGACTGACTTTGTGTGGTTAATAGATTCTCCAAGTTAATGAGGAAATAGCACTCCTACAATTTTAAGGAGTGTTGTTGTCCTAGCGGTAATGGATCCTCTTGCACTTTACTCAATGAGTTTTATGTGAATTTTCTAAGAAATAGTTCCAGGTACATTGAATTATTTTGTTACATATGCATCTCTTCTGTAACGACTTCTTTAAATATTGACAAGCTGACTGAGGAATGTAAATGGATCAGTGTTGAATCACACTATCTCTTAAGTTCATTACCCTTTGCTCTTCCAATATCTCTACAAACTCACTGGTTATAACTTCAAGCAGAAAAAAATAGCAACCGAACCACATAGTGTGTTTTTTATTTAGGGTGTTTCTTCTCAAGTTGGAAACCCTCCGCATGCCAGAACACCCTGGGCAATGTTTGGAGATGCCTGTAGCGATCACAGGGATAGAAGTATTATAGATATCTGGCACGTGGATGCCAGAGATACTGCTGACCATCAGAATGTGCAGGACAGTCCCCACAGCAGCTACTGATCTAGTCTGAAAAGTCTTCCGTGCTGGCCGAGGGTCACCAAAAGGGGAATGTAGGAGCTCAATTTAATGAAAATTGCTGATTTCATTTTCTCACTTTACACTCAACTCGGTTTTTGATTCTTTACAAAAACATGAGCCGTCCGGACATGATGGTATCAGAAAGTGTGTTCCTATCCCCCAGTCCTCAGCCCCAGATTCCAGGCCACTCTTTGCTCCTCAGCAAGTAGGCTGCTCATGCAGTGGTTTCAGTCTCTGACTGAGGTCAGAGTATTTAAGAAGTCACTGGACAGATTTGTGGGGTTGATCACAGACACACTATGGCACCATCTGGACCGCCCCCCGGAATTTGGGCAATGTGGGAAATGCAGGAGAATTCATAATGTTCCTTTTCATCTACCTCAGGTATGGAAAAGATGATTGATGAGCTGGAACAGAGAATGAAATCTACAAAAGAATTCACTTCATGGCTTTAAACCACTATTTTCTACACTTTAATAATTATTATACAGGAAAAGGCACTTTCCCACTTGTTTCCAAAGTACGTTGGTTCTATCTGAATAGAGAAAAGAATATTTTATGGAATGTAATAACAAAATAACAGTCACTTTAAGATCTAAAATATGATTTCAGTGCTTGGCTCACAGAGTACGTAAATGTGCCATTTTACATTGGCTGACACCTCTGCGCAAAGCCCCAGAACAGCACCATTAGGTCACAGCTTTGGCAGATTGCTTCACCCAGAGACCTTTTTATAAGATGGAAGTTGAGCAGTGTAACATGAAATCCACCACATTACTGGATCACGTAGATGTACCCAGTGGTCTGGAGCATTATGAGGTAAAATCTACTTCCAAGTTGAAATTGCTGCCACTCTGAGATGAATGGAAAAATACCAATAGCTTCTTCCAGTCTTGGAATGACCTATTCTTATGGCAGAAAAATAAAGTGTGGAAAGTATTGCTCTGATCTCCAAACAGGCTACTAGGGAAGGGGTTGTCCTTGTAAAAAATGAAAAATGTTATTCTAATAGTGCTAGAAATGTACATATTCAGAGATATCATCCTCTGGAAAACTAAACTCACTGCAGAAGTTAAGGGATCACAAGGAAAGTCAATGCATAGGGACATGCTACTACTTGAAAGAGATTTTTGCTCTATTTCAAACATTTTGGGAGACCACATTTTATGCAAATATAACCATTGGGCTAAAACCTGAAAATAGCTCTAAGGGGAGTTGGGTATCTGATGTGAGTTAGTAGATTATTTAAAGTACAGTGCCTTCATTTTAGGAGAATTGCAAACATTTTAAAAATACTTATTTTTCATAAACTATTCTGGTTTTGAGTATAGAACCATCAAGTGAGCATTTTTTCTTCTGAAATTCATTTGAATTTTTAATGAAAATTGTGTAAAGTGATAAAACTAAAATGTTTATGAGGAATAAATGTGAAAAGCAATTCATTTGAGTCATCTTGTAATGATATTTTATCCCTAAAACTTCTATAAACACCATTTACAACATCCACTGACTCAAACGAAACATTCAATTTTACTCTTTTGTGCTTTAAACTACAACAGCTTTGCACAGCGCTATATGATACAAACATTTTCAAACCATTTCTCCAAGATGGAGTATATTTCCTTAATTATAAATATTTCTAGGATGAATAGCTACTCCCTGAAGTTGCATTTTCTATTAAGGGCTGCATTTTACTTTCCTGTTTCCTAAAAAACATAAAATATTAGTTGTCTTCACCTAAATCATCCTTATTCATCTATTAAAAGTCTTGTACTTGGTGCTCCAAAAGTGAAGGGCTATTCTCCTCAATACGACTTGCAATACGGTAGCTCCTATAACTATTTTTAGCCTGAGATGATGATATAAGGGCACAAAACGTTTTAAAATGAGAAAAGTTTCAGAGAAAAAAAGTTTCATGTTGGATTTTACATGTGACTTTGTTTCACGACAAATGATCTTGAATCCTGGCCTCAGTTCTTGCTGTTTAAAATCTTATATGCAAATAAAAGCAAAAGGGAAAGATTTTATTCATTTCTGCTAAAATATTACCAGTATTTGATACATTAAAATATGGAAACTCATCTGAAGAATAATTGTAAGTAGCTGAAACCACGTATGTTTGACAAGGATAATGTTAGTTACAATCCACTGAAAACATTCTGAACAGGCACTTTTTAAAGATGGTACAATATCTGAATAAAATCAAAGGAAAAGATAAAAATAAGTGATTAAAATATAAAAGAAGGGAAACTAATAGTTTCCACAGATAAAGTAATAACATTTTATTACTGATTTATAAGAATATTACATATTTTTAAAATTTTTAAAGAATATTACATTATTATTATTATTATATCAATAATTAAACTAGGATCTCATGTACACTAACCATATATTCTACAACAGGACCCTAAAATATTATTTTTTGTTCTTTTTTTTTTTTTTTGGCGGTACTGGGGATCGAACTCAGGACCCTGCGCCTGCTAGGCAGGCGCTTATTCCACTGAGCTATATCCCCAGCCCCTCTAAAATATTATTTTTATTTAAATATTCTAATCAAAAACCTTTCAATCTGAAGACAAAACCATGGAATGAACTATCTTAGAATTGTGATCTCATCCAAACATCCTGATACTTTATTTTACATGAAGAAATGACCTAAGAATTTGGTTAATTATGTCTCTACTAACACCAGGTTTGGAAGTGATTCAATCTAAATCAGAATTGAACCCTGCAACACTACCCCAATGAGATCTGATATTTAGGAATCCCATGAAATGTAAAGCAAGCAACAGGGGATGAATGAATCTACTGATTTGGGGTCAAAGTAGTGGTAGACAAAATGACATACTGAACATCTAAGAATGCATATTTCACTGCAATACTCAGTTGAAATTATTTTGAAATGTAGAAGCCAGTTTAACCTGTATCCATGTATTAATAAATGATTTTGACATTGATATCCTAACCTGAATAATTTTTACAGGGTTGGGAGTTTGATGTGGTTGGGAGGAAATTCACTGAGATAAAACTGGATTTCAATGATCGTCAGGGGAGCCCCTCTTTGCCATTATATAAATGAACCAAACACTAGAAAATAGTTCCAGTACATCTGTTTATAATGGCATTTGGCATTAGAAACAAGATTATTCGGATCATCTGCTCTGTCTTAACAATGATCCAGTTCCCAGTTTGCTAATAATTCATGAACTTCAGTATATATAGAAAAATAAAACTTGTCTTGTGTGCAGAAGTGAATAACTTTTAAGTTCTATTTTACTATGGGACAAATATTGTGATATATAGCCCTAAATGAAGGGAATTTTTTCCCTACTAATATACCCTGAATTTCCTGAGTACTTTAAAGGAATTTTACTAGGCTGCAAGCCCAATGGCAAAGCCAACATCTAAACATCTAAAAACCATGTGATTTGGGAATGACAGGGGGAAACCTGAATCTTCAGTTGATTAGAAAGTTAACAAAATTCAGACAAAAAGAAGCTCAGTTATTACCAATGAGAAGACAACTGATGCGGTGGTAGAACAAAGGAGATGAGGCAGAGATAATTGATTAATTGAACGAGTCATCATTTGTGTAAATGAGTAACAAAGGCGAAGATAACATTATGTAATACAGCATCTAGCATCAACTCCCTACTATTTTTTTCTTTTTTTTCTGTAATATGCTATTTCCTTAACTGTTTTTGTGTTAACAAATGCAGAGATAACATTATGTAATACAGCATCCAGTGTTAATTCCCCATTATCCTCTCTATAACTTAGTATTCCTTTATTGTTTCTGTTTTAACAAATGCAAAAATAATATTATGTAATACAGCATTCAATGCCAATTCCCTAAAAAAAAAGTTCAGAAGCAAAGGTTTGTTAAAGGGAAGTAATGCCAATCAGTAGTTTCTAAGTGAGCCAAACGTAAAGCCAGTCTTCGACTCTAATCTTGGGCAACTTATTTATTAATAATTGATCCAACACTGATGGGGCCCCAATCCAGTTTATGACAGGAAATACCTAGACCCTATCAAACATACTACACAAGGATGTCTAGGAAATATTTCATAATCTGTGGTTTTTTTCTTGTTTTTTCAAAAGCTCTCCAAATGCATTTAATGATCTATTTATATTTGAGGACTACTACTCAGGGTGAATCTTTTAGGAAAACAAATTTTCAGAACTAAAACAAATTCACTTTGTGGTAAAATGAAGCACAGTAACAAAATTTTAGATATCATGTGATAGCAGCATAAATATGAACTATCATATATGCAGGTAAATTAGTAGGTAATTTATTTTCTATTGTAGTCTACTGGATTGATTAACTTGAGGATTTGTTTAGGATAAAAGTTTTTCTCACAACAGAGAATTTGTACCAGATCCTAAAACTTAATGAAGAATCACTCACTTTTCAGAGTTGAATTTATTGTATTAAATTAAGTCATCTAGACCTCTACCTTATGGATAAGGGAGTTGACTCAGTTTGTATTTGCTTTGGCATTCCCTGAGCTTTGGCCATAGATAAGATAACAATATGCAATATAATAACCATTGTTAATTTCCTGTCATATTATTTTGAAATTCTGTATCATTTTCATTGTTTTTTATTCTCTATAACATTAGAAAAATGAGGGGGCTGGGGATATAGCTCAGCGGCACAAGTGCCTGCCTGGCAAGCACAAGCTCCTGAGTTCAATTCCTGGTATCCCCCCCCCAAAAAACAAAACCAAAAAAAAAAAATTTAAAAAATTGAGAAGAAAAGAGACACTTAATAAAAAAGATACTAAATCTTTTATCTCTTATGTTTGCTTTGTTTATATGCAAGAATTTGACAAACAAGTAACAATTGTTCAAGATTCAAGGTGACTTTGAAGTGATTTCATTCAATAAACACTTATTAATAGAGTATTTTGTGCCAGGACCTCATTTGTTTGATAAGGCAAAACTCTTTTATTAGTTTAACATCCATTAAAGTCATAACAAATCATTTATTGAGTTTTTATAGACATAGAAGAAGTATCAGGTATCAAAAATGTAAGAAATGGAGTGATTTAATTATCATGCATGAAATACCCATAATGCATTGCTGACTTTTCACTCTAATGTCCATTTCATTCAAAATCTTTTGTTGCACTGCTGTGATGTTCTAGGCACTGGTTAAGAGTGAGAAGCACACGGGAGACCCTGCATTCTGTTACCTCACATTATAAAGTGAAAACATCAATAACCTAAAGAACTAGTACTTATTTATGTCTCTTCAGTATATCACAAACTATCTTTTGATTTTTTTAGAAAGGAAATATCTATCAATAGAAATAGGCCAAAGAATCTTTCAGTGAAAAATGCGAAGATCATATGTGAAAATAAAGTATGCATTGCTTAATGACAACATTTTACTGAGTATTCACACTCTCTTTTTTAAGACAGTATTGAGCTTAGTCAGAAGTGATGGCTACATTTAGGAATTTGACTTGCACATTTACATATATATTGAGGTCAGTGCTTCTGGCATGTTGCAGTCCATTGATGAAACCAGTTTTTAATAATGATTTTGTATTACCTTGATAAGTAATTAATCTTGATGGATATTCAGTTTGACTAAACCCATTTTAATTTTATAGCTATTGTTTAATACCTCTAAAAGATTCAAATATTATATAATGTCTAATGTCCTACTCTGTTTTGACCCAATTTAAATTTTTATGATTTTAAATGTGAGTAGAAGGAAAAAAAGATATTTGGTACATATATTTAGTTTCTCAAACTGGCTTTACTGACTTAAAAACCATCCTTCTCGCTGTAAAATCCCCATCCTCTCTCTTCATTGTTCTTGGTTTGGTCAAAAACACAAGTAAAATTGCATTTCAACTAAGAGATCCCCTGTCTCTCAACAACCAGACCATCCCACAGAATCTAGAAATCCAAAACCCTCCCTCAAATTTGGTGCCAATTATTCAAAGGCTTAAGGGATTGAAATAGGAGATGGGACAACCCTAACAAACAACTGGGTAAGATGCGTCAAAGGTCATAAAAACCAGAGGACTCATACAGAAGTAAGGACCCCAGATGACTCCAGGGCTCCTGAGCACTGTAGGCAGAACCCGTCAGAAAGGAATAGCTTCCATCCTTCATATGAATCTGGCGCCAAGCAGAAAAGTGCTCATCTTACTCCTTTGTTTCTATCTGGTAAGAAGCCAAACAAGTCTTTGGATTGGACAGTTTAAATCTGTCATGTCATCAAGTGAATTTTGGACAGAACAAATGTCACAGTGCCTTATTTGGATGAAGGGGAAACCAACCCAAGAATTGGATACAAAAGACTTCATTCCTCTTATCCCCAGGTGCTGGGGTGTTGGGAGCCTGTTCATCAGCCCCTACTCTCACTCTAAAGAGCATACTTCCTTTCTGCTTTCAATAAATGTATACTTTCACTGCCTTTTCTGTGTGTCTTGTGCAATTCTTTGTTCAGGACACCAAGAACCTGGAAAGAATCCCCATGGACCCTCCGTCTAGTCACAGCATCACAGTCTCAGCAGGCATCCACATGCCTCTGATTTCCGCTATGTAGTCTTTTGTTTGTTCTGTCCTCCTCTAGATGTGGGGTTCAGTTCAAAATGGACAACAAAATGTATGTAGTAACAGAAAATATGGAAAACTTTTCCAAAGATTTAAAGAGAAAGAGACACATAAGTGGGTCACCATTATATGCATTTCTCTATCCCTTGCCAGAAGTCTCTGTCTTCTTCTGGATGATCCCATGTGCTTTCTGTAGACTCATCTCAGATCTCACACACTTGGCTGGGCTGACTGGTGGAATGCTCTGCATTGTGCTAATCAAGCTTTAATGAAACCAGTGCAGGATCCTGCCTGAAAAGACTCTTTGATGCTAGCTTTCAACCTAGAAACCCCAAGAAGCCTTCCTGCTAACATGGACAAAGGAAACCAAAGGAGAGGAACTGAATAAGTAAATACTTTCTACGTACCTACTTTAAAGTCAGACCACCCACCTCATGTCTTGCCAGGATGTAGGGCAGTCAGTTCCACTTTTAATCTGCTAGTTTATTTTCCCATTTGTACCTGAATGATTCCTACCTGATATGCGAACTGAAGGCACTGTCAACTCTCTAATCCATTAATAGGAAAAGCTTTAAAGAATTCACAAGCTGGGAGAAACTGGTTATTGTTTCTTAATTAAGGAAACTAAAACCAAGTAATATACCATATTTCACTTTTATCTTGGTTGCCATAATTAAAGTAATAATTTAATCCTGGGTTGGAGGACAATAAATATCTTTGTGTAGGTTCGAGAACAGTCATCTATCCACAATCTTATTTCCTCTCCCTTTACATTTTGATTTTATTTTATTTTTATTTTCTTCCCACTGTGCCCATATTTTTCATAGACAACTACTTTAATGGAAAATTTTAACAGTTCAAAATTTTAAAAAAATGTAGGTTTCTCCACTATTGGGTTAGGAAATCCTACTTTAGAAGTAGCATTTTCAATAATATTGAAACTTTACATTGAATAGCAAACACTTTGATTTTTAAAAGTAGCACTAGTTTTATAGGTAAATAAGGTTGCTAAAATTTTCCATGAAATTATTCAGAATTATGGGGATGGGAATCAAAAGATAACTGTACAAAATTAGTCTGTGAGTTTTTACGGGATGATTTGACACAAACAGGTTTTCTGGATTAATGATCAATTATTAGAGTATGACTGAACAATTGATGGATAGTGATGCCATCATATGCACATTTGTATGTATGTCTTTATATGTAAACATACTGTACCTCTACTTCACAGAGGTAAGTGGTTTTTATTTTCCAAACCAATGAAAAAAATAGGATCACCCTTCTAGGAATAAAGAGGTTTAAAGGAATGCTTGAGTTTCTTTGTGTACTAAGGAGATAGGTCACAGGAGAAGCAATTTTATAGCAGTATCAGTCACAAATTTATTTCCTGGCGAGTAGGATAATTCGAGAGTCTTTTACCATGTTGATAGATTAAACTCCCTTGATGAGAACAGTGCTTCAAATTCTAAAATGCAGGGAA
The DNA here is from genome assembly GCA_004027595.1 of Dinomys branickii. Lineage (NCBI taxonomy): Eukaryota > Metazoa > Chordata > Mammalia > Rodentia > Dinomyidae > Dinomys > Dinomys branickii. The sequence goes on along the minus strand of PVLD010000959.1, from coordinate 140,551 downwards.
ATGACACAATCCAAGCAATAGAAACACAATATGGGAAAATTCAGCACAGTGATTTTCTTGAAAAGAAAAAGGACATGGAAAAAAATATTGGAAAATGTTCAGAATTAGAATTTCAACAAAACTAGGACCTTTTCATAGAACTGGTATAATAAGAATAACTGACCAACCTTTCCCATTAGGAAAGTGCAGCAAGGATGAATAAACATTATTGGCCTGTCCTTATGCTGTGTAGCTACAGACTGATAATTCTGGAACAGAATTTGATTGTTGAATTTTACTCACTTGCTGACTCTTGGTTACGAGAAGTCAAGAATCTGATTGGTAACCTTTCTAGGAGCACATACACTGACAGACTCAGTGTCCCAAGCGAGTAGCAGGTGCTGCTTTTAACAGCGACAGAGGACATTGATTAGGATGTCACAATAAATTGGGCACCAATCCAAAACAGCTTAGAGAGAGAGAGGGTTACTAAGGACTGACTTGCAGGAGAAAGAGACAAAGCACATCAGATTCAATAAAATATTCTGAGCAAATGCTATAAATACTTCTTCTGAAAACAGGTCACAAATTACAGTTTATGGTATTATATTTGTGGATAGTTGTTTCTAAAGGGAGAACAAATCAATTTTTTTCCTTTCCCCGGAAGGAAGCAAACAAACTATTCTAAAACCTGCAAGCCTAAGACAATGTTGCTTTCTTCTGACCCAGTTGGTAATACCACTTCCAATGTTTTCTATTTATGTCATTTCTTAAGCCTTTGTCTTTTTTCTAACAGCACATAAAATAGCTTTGTTGCCCTGTGAGCCTCACTAGTCTCCAGTATGGTTTCCTTTTGAAACTGGAATATTTTTATATGAATTGTCAGCTAGTGTGTTCAAGTTTCTCTTTGAAAAGTGGGTGCCAAGCCTAGACATATATCTTAGGGTTTGAAGCTTAAAGAAATTAACAAAATTCTGTTCACAGGACATTATATATTAGTGATCTGTTCTTAATATTTTTAGGACAAAGTTGCATCACAGTTTTATCAGAAATGTATTCACTTTCTGAGCGAATTTCTTGTGCAACTGATTATTTTCTGTCATCATTAATAATACACATAATGCTTTTCCATTGAATACAAGAAATGCTGCTTTCATTTATGATTTGTGAGCAGTTTTAATAGATTCACGATGTTAGGCAGCCACCATGCCTATGTAATTGCAGAATATTTCCATGGTCCCACATTGAAACCTGAACCTACAAATAGTTATTCTTAACCCCAATTCTTCTGCATCTATCTGGCTCTTGGTAAGCGGTAGTAAAATTTCTGGCTACATAATATGTCTTTTCTGAATGTCTGAAAAATTTCCACAATTTATTATTATAATGGAATCATATAATATTAGATTTTTTATGAAAATGAACTCTAGCAGTACTGCCTTGCAAGTTTTCAAATTGGGACATTATGTCCATATTGACTTTGTGGCCACTTTTATACATAATTTAAAATCTGTTTATTCCCTAATGTTTTGGTTAATATATTGTGTCAACTTGGGAAATCTAGAGGTTTAGCTGAGTGACTTAGGAAAAAGCTGGGGTGCTTATTTTATATATATCTTGAGCCTATAAAAGAAAAAAGGCATGGAGATTGTGTGAGAGCTTCATGCCCCCTGGGTGGGGGTAGGCTGTTTACAATGGAGGGGAGAAGGGGAGGCTGCTTGCAGACATTCTTCCCTTTTGCTCTAGTTGTTTTTGCCGTGCTCTGCTGCCCTAAACAGTTTGCCTTCTGCCATGTGCCACTCTGCCTCAAAACCAGCCAAGTATAGACTAAAACCTCCACAAACTATAAGCTAAATAAACCTTTCCTTCCTTCATTTTGGGTATTGGGTATTTTGTCTCAGCAACAACAACAACAAAAAATAACCAAGACACCTGAATAAATAAAACTCTATTTATACTCTGAAAAAGGTAAATCTCTTGGGCATAACGTTAGAAAGTTTTCCTAAAATGAGATCAAATAAAGTTTTAAGTTCTTTTCACTAATTTTATTTAAATTTTAATTTTTTTAACACTCATATGCATTTTTTTCAGAAGCAAATAATTTTTTATCTTAAAGAAAAGAAAAAACAATGGCATAAAATTTCAAAACAATATTGTAGGAAAGTAATAGTGGTTAGCACAATGCCTATTGTTACATCTTGGAAACAACCCAAATGCCTGTCAACCAAGGAATGGATAAAAAAGATATGGTGTTTTTATACAACAAGTGCAATTATTATAGAATAGAGATTTTCATTCTTTATAGTCAAGTGGAAAAACTATGGACAATTACATAGGGACTTAAACAAACTCTTAAATAGAAATTATCTGTTCACTTTATGCATAGTAACAGAATGACTAGAATTTTATAAACTAATTCAAACAGTACAAGACACACTTCTGACCACTTTTTATAGAACCATTTACTGAGTTTAACATGCTAATTTCTACTGGTTGTGCTTCAGAATGATGCATATGGAGCACAAAACTACCCAGAATCCAATGAGTGTTGCAAGAAGCAAGGAGATAGATTATGTGGATATAAATATATTTTCAAAGTGATTTTCAAAAGAGCTCTTTATTTACAAGTAAAATACTGTATTTATTTGTTATAAACATTTCCAAAGTGGATGAAAAGCTTTCAGGAAGTTTGCTAATATTACTAGTGTCAAATACAACCATCAGTGTTCACAAAGTACTCTACAATACTCCAGCTATCATTATAGAAAAATGATTTTCTGTAACATTATGAAAAACATTATTTTAAGGCAACAACAAAAAAATAGACATTTACAGGATTTACGTTTGGGTTCAGCTGAAGTCTAGCCTCTTAAGATCATTCTCCAAACTATTATGGATATTATAAAAACTAAGGACTACCAAGTACTAAAGTGCATTTTAATTGCATTTTTGCTTCTCATTATTGTTCTCTATCCATTGCCAAAGAACTTTTTACAGAAAAAAAAGTATGATGCTCCTGCCTAAACTAAATGACAACAAAGTCTTTTACATGTTCTAGAAATAGATATATTTATAAAGATTCCACTTTGAACCAAAAGAAAATGTTTAGTTTTTGCTAAGAAAACATGTTTTCTGCTGCTTTTATCATTACCTTGTATGTTATAAAGAGCAGGAAAATTGTCATATGAGAATAAAACAGTTATTTTATGAGAATAAGAGGTCCACATGAGGGTTGTATGTTAGTGTGTCACCAGCATTTCTGAAGCTCTGTACCTGCTGTGCAGACTCGGTAAATTTTTAACCACGGTGTGCATAATTTTCTCATCTATAAAGTAATAATAGAATAATCTATATGGCAAAATGCTCAGTAAACCAAGTGCTTAACATATATGAGGTGATGTTTTAAAGAGGAAAAAATGTTTATTGTGGCATAGAAGACTGAATGAGTTGGTAGGCTCGAAGGTGAAGGTCAGGTCCCTGGCCTGGGAGGTCAACAGGAGGAGAAAGTTATTCATTGGGGAATGTTAGTGAAAAGTTCAAGATTTAATAAACAGTGTTTGAAGGACTGAATTTTCCTTCATATTCCGGGCACAATCCTAAGGTGATCTGTGGTATTTCCAACAGGCTTGCAGGGAGAATCTCTTCACAAACATATACCACCTTTAAAGATTTCTGCTCTGAAGAGACATCCTTGAAGACCTGATGTCCCACAAGAAGTAGTCTCCAACCAAAAGAGGAGAGCAATGCACAGCAGACTATTCCGACCTTACCCATAGCTTCCACAGAAAGGTTTGCAAGAAGATCCTGTACTTTCACATAGACATCATCCAGAAATAGAGAATCCTTACAACCAAAAATAAAAAAATTAGAATATAGTGGTCAAGATTCGTGACTAAGTGAGAATTCCTCTTCCACTTACTAGCTATATAATTCCGGCTGTTCCCCAAATTTCTTTCTATATAAAATACTATTATGGTAATCAAATCATAATGATCATTGTGAGCCTTCCATGATATTATGCATAGAAATTACTTAATGCAGTGACACGCACATTATACACACTATATATTGACAGAGTAATAAACTATGAGTAGTAAAGATTATTACATACACTAAGATTGTTAACAATATATGTGCAGGAAATGCCCTCACTAAAACATACCATAAAATCATGGTGAAATATTTGCATGAGGAGGTTAATTAAATATATGTTGCAAATGTCTATGATGCCAAAAAGTTTCTGGTTATGACCCATAAGAATTCAGAATTGTAATATAAAATAGGCCAAATCCAAAATTCTGAAAGTGTAATATTCTAAACCATGTACAAAAAAATAACACTTAGAAAGAAATTGAAACATCATTATCAAAAAATGTGAATTTCATTACATCAATGGCAAATAGACTATCATTTTAAAAAATCCCAATTGTACTGATCAGCTTTCCATCACTGGGCCAAAATACCCAATACCAACAAGTAGAGAAGAAGAGGTATAACTTACTTTAGAGTTTGGGGGTTAGGTTGATAATAGGCTGGCTGCAAGACAGACATTACATACCGAAAGGACATGGCAAAGGAAGGCTGCATAAGTCATAGCAGCCCAGAAGCAGAGGGAGGAAGCAGGGACAAGCATACGTGGTTTTAGAACATGGTCCTAGTGATCTACCCCCTGCAACCTGGCCCACCTTCTGAAAGCACATTTAGCTCTGAACACTAAGTGCTGATGTTCATTTCCTTATGCAACACATGTCCAGGCCACCTTTAAGTCACCACATTCTGAACAGTTCCGGCATTGCTGAAAGTCCGTCTAAAGCCTGCACTAATTCTCAAGGGCAGCTCTTAGCTGTGGGCCCCTGTGAAAGTAAGAAGAGAAATTAGATACCTTCACCTCCCAATAGCACAGAGTAAATATTTCCATTCTGAGAGTGAGGAACAATGGGATATAAGGCAATCTGACCTAAGAAAGACCAAAACACCGCAAAGCATGTATTAAATCTTGTCACTCCTTGTTCAGCACCAATGGCAGGTTGTGCTGAGCTGTGAGTTTCAAAGGACCTGAGCAGCCTTGCCGCAGCATCCTTGCTGGTTGCAGCTCTAAGAGCTTCTCATTTGAGGTAGCTCTACTTATCACCTGTAGGTTTCCTAGGCAGATATTTCAGGATCAAGTCATTTGGAAATTACTGGGGCTTCCACTGCACTTTTACAGCTTACTGCCCTCTCAAAAGCACACTGCCTGGACTTCCAGGCTTTCCTTTGAAATCTGGGTGGAAGCCTCCCTGACCAACAACTCTTAGATTTTACGTGCCTGGAACACTAGCATAAGGTGTATGATGCCAAGACCTGCTATCAGCTCAAAAAAAAAAGCCAGGCCTCTTCGAACCATGGCTGCAGAGGCCTCTGCATGGTTGGGTGGTTGAGCATTGTGAAATGAATTCTAGGGAACTTGGGCAGCCTTTGTAGAACAAAGTCAGAGGAGACCTTTTACCAAATGAAAGCTTTACAGTTTTGCATACTTGAGCCTGCAAAGTGTGAGATCTTACTGATTTCTGAGATGCCCTCAAGCTATTTTTCCTATTGTCCTCATGCACAACACTTGGTTATATTTCAGTGATTCTAATCTTTTCCAAAACAGTATCTACACATACCACATACACATGGTAGTGTTGGATTCAAACTTTCACTTCATCGATATTTTTTTCTCTCCTTCTACCCCCATTTCTCAATATAAAAGTGACTAAAAGCATGTGGCCGTATTTATATCACAGTCTCAATTTTGAGCTGTTTTGAACTTCCTCCTCCAGATTAATTACTCTACAGCTTTAATCTCAATCTCCAATTCTTAGGACATGATCAAAATGTAGACAGATTTTCTGTCAGAGTGTAATACACAGGGCCCAACTTTAATTGCCAATGGAGTCTGTTACGGGTTGGACCTAGATGTGCCTGCAAAGACTCGTGTGATCATAGGTAGGGCCTTTGGGAGGTGGCTGGAGCCTAGAGTGTATAACATTTGGATTAAGGATGTGTTGCTGGATTAAGGGTGCAAGGATAGGATTAAGGGTGATTCACCATGGGTGTGGATGCTACCAGCTCAAGGATGGATAGCCTGGATGAAATATAAGATACAGAAAGGTTTGTTGCTGCTACTACTTCTGCTATTTTTCTACTCTGCTTTGCTGCCTTCTGTTATCCCTGCTTTGCTGTGGACGGTTCATCCTCTGGAATCCCTCTGCCAAGCCACTCTGCCTAGGAGCCCGGCTACTAGGGACTGAAAGTCCTACAAACTGTGAGCCCAACAAAACTTCTCCCCCTTTAATTTGGGGTTTTGTGTATTTCATCTCAGAACAAGAAAAGTAACGAAGACATACTCCTTGTTCCTAATTGGAACCTCTTGATCCTAATTTTTTTCTCAGTGGTCCTTTTATATTTCATAATAGGTCTTGTTTTAACCTCTAAGAGTTGTACTTTCAGCATAAAAATGTGATGAAATGAATTGACAGTACACATTTTTTATCTAGATCTCATCTTTACCATATGAATTCCTATCTGCATTCTATTCTCCTGAGCACCCAATGAAATCACCCACCAGGCTGCCTCTTTTATAGCACGCTCAGGTTTCCCCAGGCAGCACTGCCAAACCTCCCTAAACTTCTTCTTGAGTACAGACTGTTAGAGTTAACTGTGGTGTGAATTTGAATATGAAACACCTAGTGGATTAGATTAGCACAGTTCTTGGTGTGTTTGGATGATTTGGAAACAAGAAGACCCACCCTGGATGTGGGTGGCACCCAGCAACACACTTACAGCCTGGAGGAATAAAAAGAGAAAGAAGAAGAAGCCATTGCATTTTATGTTTTTGGGTGAGCTCCAGCTTCTGCCACCACCTTTGGATGTCCATCTCTAGGCTTCTAGACCAAATTCTTCAGCATCCCAGCTCAGACCGCTCAGTTTCCTGATACAGACTCACAAAGGACACTGCAGCGAGATCTAGGCCTTTGAATATTTTCAGGTGGTCCTCCAGCTCTCAAGAGTGCAGAAGGATCTTTTGCATTCTTCTGCCCCTGTCTCTGTAGGTAGCCACTGTAAACTCCACTTTGAAATCCTTTATATTCTACCAGTGAATCTTACCCACAGAGTCACACTATGATCTCACTTCACTGATAGCAATTTTCTGTATGTGTCAGCTTTCTTATCACTTGGACAAAATGCCCAGCACTAACAACTTGAAGGATCAGAGATTAATTTGTTGCATGGCTTTGGCTGATTTTGTCCTTTGCCAGCTTCCTGCAGGCATCACTAGCATGGTTAGAGGGCATGGTGGAGGAAAGCTACTCTCTCTACAGCCAAGAAGCATAGAGAAAGAGGAGCAATGGGGAGAAGGACACACCCTTCCAGATCATGCTCCTAATGACCTTCCTCCTCCACTAAAGCTCCGTATCACAATAACACATTCAGCCATGAATTTCTCAGTGGATGAATCTGGTGAGCGTAGTGCTCCAATATCCAGTTGCCTTCTACACACATGAGACTTGGGGGGGATATTTTAGTTCTAAACCATAACACAAATCCTACTTCAAAGACGTTGCTTCAGAAACCGGCATGATTAAGAAATAGAGTGGTTGAAGATTAGTTTGCCATCCACACACCTTCAAGTCGATGATAGCAAAGTAGGGAATCCTAGAATTGGAAGAATCTAAAAGTATGTTCAATATGGGGCTCAGGGTACCTCAACCAGTGTTGAACAGTGATATTAAGAGATGTTCTGAAAATATAAATAATGGTCAATCACTTTCCTTAAAGACAACAGAAGGAGCTTACATTTTGGTGAAAACTGATTAGGAGTGTTATTTAATGAAGCAGTTATTACAGTTCTGCTATGATGTGCTGAAAGTGCTGCGCATGTGTTCTCCAGTAGTGTGATGTTAACAGGCTGGGAATCTTTAAGGGCTAGATTGAAAGGGAAACGATTAGATCATGGAAGTAACTCAGCAAGGATTTAGAATGTTCTCCTAGAGTGGATTTACTCATGAGAATGTGCTTTGTTATAAAGCAAACCTATACCATAAACATAACCCTTTTGCATGTGGCTGGTTCTTATTCTTCTTTACTGTGTTATGAAGGATTAAGTGGAACCCTTTTTCTAGAACACTAGCACAGTGCTCTTGAACTTCCAGAACTCTGACGTAAATATGCTTATTTGCTTTAGAAAATGCTCAGCTTCTGATATTTACTTATAGCGACATAGAATGGACAAAAACATCAATGTAACTGGGGTAAATCTGATTTCAGGCATGTACGAAAGGAGGAAGTGATTGCCAGATAAAAACAAAGATGCTCAGTTAAATATTAATTATGTATAAATAGATAATTTATTTATATATCATATTCAACATTTGGGACAGAGTTACAATATAATAACATTGACCAATACTTATCTAAAATTCAATCTTAATCGGGAAACCTTTATATTTATACTAAATCTGGCTAAATCTTAAATTTAATCAAATGTAAATCATAATGAAGTATAAAGATTAAATGGATTAATACATACTAAACATTTCGAACTATGTCCAACATAAAGAAAGAAATATTTAGTTAATGTTACTTTTTATTAAAGTCACTAGTTTTATTTGCTAATGGGAATATAAAATAATATTTAATGAATTGAGATACGACAGCTTTTCTCATGTACAATTTGGTTATTCATATATCCAAAAGTTAAAACCACTCCTTGCACATCATGTTTCAATCTAATTTCATGCTAGCTGGCCTCTATCTCTTGCATAAAATAACACATGATGTTTACCTTATTCATAGGGTTTTTTTTGCCAAGGCAATGCTTTAGAATTGATTGCTTCTACTTAGGGTATCTATTCCACAGTTTAGTTTTATGTTAGAGAAAAACAGAAATATGCTATCTGCCTTTACATAGGTGACTCATAAATGGGTCGACTTACCGGACTCTTCCCAGACACCCATAAATGACATGCACACACCTTCAGTGGGTGACAACCAAAGTAGGCCATCCTAGAATTGGAAGAATCTAAGAATCCCCTAATTCAAGATATATTTCACTTATGTACTAATGAAAGAAATGTAAATGTCTAATACTTTTAATGTTTGCGTGCATGTATTATACTCTCTGCCCCTAATGCCATTTACTCTGCCATAACATCTGTAACTTGTCCAAGAAGATTATCTTGCTCTAAGAGAAACTTGCTCAAACAGAACCATTGTCTGTATCCATGTTTTTGTGTTTATTTGGGTAGCATCTATGGTATAAATGCAATTTTAAAAATTCATGACTTAATTATGGCACCACACCCTGTCATTCTCACCAAAGAAAGGTAGAGAAGACTAAGAAGCAAACCAGAAGCATCAGATGGTGGTGAAATTAGAGTCAGTCTTTGTCCCCAGAAGAGAAAAAGAGGCTCGAACAGACTTCATGACTAAGCACATTACACCCCTTCATGTCTGACCTCTCAGGACCTGGCATGCTTATTCGAGGTGTTCAGCCCATCATATCACTGGTGTGTGGAATGTGGATGGCAGCATGGAGATACCAAGGATATGATTTGGGAAAACCCCAGTCAAGTTCTCAAACACATAGAAGGGTAGAAATTGCCACCCAGTTATCTTTGCGGAACAGAACATTACAGACAGGAAAGCATGAATTTAGAGAACCAGAGTGATCTTCAGCACTAGAGAAGGTAAAGATGAGATAACCAGATACCAAGTAACAAACTGGACATTTCTGCAGACACTGTCCTAAAGAAATTCAGCCCAGTGACCTGGTGTAACCCTATGTGTCTTCCTCCACCTCAGAAGAATGCCTCTCTAGTAAGCAGGGAAAGGAAAAATCACTTGCATTGTTTAGTTTTCTTCTGGAGTCAAGAAGAACAGGAGTGGCTGAGTTATCACGGATAGAGTGAAAGTGTAGGTGAAGACAAAAATTTATGTTCCCATTCAACATTCGGAACTGTGGTACAGGAAGTCTCAAAGATTTATATTTCAAAACAAGGTGACAGGAAGTTAACAAAGGTTTTCATATTAAATGAAGTTACCTTCAAAGTGGTTGCTCAGATAACCAGATATAGGCATGTAAGGTTGATCAAACAATGAGGGTATGTATTATTTTTGTTGTTTCTGTTTTTGTCTTCACTGTTGTTGCTTTGTTAGGGTTTTTCCTCTTTAACATAAAAAAAATTTATTTTTGCATTTAATAAACTAGCAGTAGTCTGAATACTGCTGATAAAGAACAGAAGCTTCGCCACTGTACAAGAAGCTTTAAATAAATAACTGTGGATTCAGCAATGTTTATGCAGAAGTTAATAGGAACATTGATAGAGTACCTACTATGTGCCAAGCACTGTATTTGTGTTTTGTAAATAAGCTTATTTTGCATTATGTCATAACATTAAGAGATGGACTTCTTTAAAAGTATTGAACTGAAAGTGCAAAGGCACAGAGTAATCTGAAAAAAATTTCAACAATGTGGAAGTGGTAGGGGATGGATTTGCATGAAATTCACTCACTTCCGAGTAGAAGTTCTTTGGGACATCACAGCACAAACTGTGTCTGCTCAGCATCATTGGTTATTAGTCTCTGTTAGACTCAACCATGAAGAGCCCAGTGAAATTTATAGGGACTTTCTCCTGTTTCATTTTTATTTCAAGAATCTAAAGACCCGATGAATGTCACTTTCCTGCAAAAGTAACTGCTTCTCTCTTTGGCAGCTTTGGTCCTAAGACAACACTGCAAAAAGAAATTTTCAACATTATACCTCAATCTGAAAAATGGAGACACAGAAAAACATGATTTATTCACTCCTGCTGAGAAAAGAAATATCAAACTGGATTTTTGACAAAAAAAAATTGAGTTGATAAACACTCAGTCACAGACTGCCCATGATACTTCACCTAATTTTCTCATGAAAACCAGTGATCCTGAAAGTGCCTTTGGCATTGGCCTTAAGGGGTGACTCTGTGCCATCCTTCTCCCAATGCCAAGTTCAAGGGATATCCTTTGGAGTCCTCCTGTTGTCATTGAATTTATTCCTGACTGTGTTCTTTTCAGACACTCTCTTAATCCTGGGTCATTGCTCTAGCAAGTTGCATAAAAACATGTAACAGTGAAAATATATACTTACCTGTTTTCCTTAAGTTTGAATTATAAAGCGTTTTCTGCATAGACATGTCAGTAAGAAACATTGAAAGAAATGTCTCTAACATTTTAGCTCACTTCACTTTTTTCCACAAAGTTCCTCAGCAATTAATTTGTAATCTATAGTGACTGTTTTGCTACAAGTGCATTTCCTTAATTAGGCTATGAGAACAGATATTCATTTTTCCGAAAACTGCCTAGAGGACACTATTTCAGGCTCACTACTGCCTAGGAAAATGCAAAGCTCCCTATAGAGCAGAGAGAAAGGAATCTCAGGAGATATTATTTCAATGTTAAGCACAGTTTGACCAAACAGATTAAGTTAAATTGCTCACATTAAAATAGCTCTCCTCTTGCTACTGAAGCTAGGAAATGGATTGGTTGAAATACCTTGATAAAATAGTCACAAAATGTAAATTTTATCATGGACACAAATTACTTGTCATAACATAAATCTGTAATCAATGTTTCACATATTGCTTTTAAAACAAGCTCACGAATAGTCTGGATACCATGCTGTTATTGATTCAAAACAATCCCAGAACTTTTAAAATATATCTGCATTGGAAAAGTTGTACATTTTCCAACTTCCAAAATCAGGAAAGGATATAAAATTGAAGGCATAATTTATTGAACAGAGAATTAGTGAACCACACTTCATTAAAATCAATCCCTTGCTGAGAGGAAGGAACAACTGGGTTGAGGGAAAAAAGAAAAAGAAGGAAGGAAGACAAAATGATAGATGATAAATAGATTGATCCATCGAGATAGATATACATAGACATATACATAGATACAGATAGCTGGGATAACTGTCCTGCTGATGCATGGTGGTTTGCTGAAAGGAACAGTTAATGCTTAAACTTCTTTATTTTTTGACCAATTTTGCATGCTTATATCTGATAATCTGAGCAACTGAGTTGAAGACAACAATACGCTATAGAACAACCATTGGTGAATTCCTACCCTCTTGTCTAGTGAAACTCTGTATCATCTCTAATGTTTTTTATAATAATTCGTTTTTATGCTCTTTAATGGTTTGAACATTCTTCCGTTCTTACATCTGGTAATCTGAGCTACTTCATTGAAGATAACTATATGTCATCTAACAACCACTGTTAATTCCTGTCATTTGGTTTTGAGACTCTGCATCACTTTTAATGTTCTTGCTTTGGTTTGTTTATGTCTGTGATGTTGGCATCTTGCTATTGTTCTTTTTATTCACTAGTCTCCTTGAAATAAAAATTAAAAAATAATAAAATGAATCCCTGTTCTATGAAAGACACTATCAAGAAAATAAAAGAACAAGACACAGACTGATGGAAGGTGTTTTGAAAAGAAACAAGATGTCTTGGTTACTTTTCTTTCATTGCTGAGACAAAATACCCAACACCCAAAATGAAGGAAGGAAAGGTTTATTTAGCTTACAGTTTGTGGAGGTTTCAGTCCTTACTTAGCTGGTTTTGAGGCAGAGTGGCACATGGCAGAGGGCGAATGTTCATAGCAGCAGAGCACAGCAAAAGCAAAAACAACCAGCAAAAGGGAGGAATGGCTTCAAGCAGCCTCCTTTTCTCCCCTACATTGTAAACAGCCTACCCCCACCTAGGGGGCGCGTACCTCTCACATAACCTCCATGCCCTCCTCTTCCACAGGCTCAGGATGTTTGCAAAGTAAGCACCCTGGCTTCCTGCTGAATCACACAGTTAGCCTTTAAAGCTTCCCAAATTAACACAATAAACAACATCCCAGAAGGGTAAGGGCATGTCCTTTTCACCCCAAAATCTACAACTGCTGAGTTACTCAGCCAAACCTCCAGACTCCCCAACTGCACAATGTATCAACCGGAACACAAGAGAAGGAAGAGTTACCCCAAGATTATAAGAATACTAAAAATCAAAAATAGAAACATAGGGCTGGGATATAGCTCAGCAGTACATGTACCTGCCTGGCAAGTGTGAGGTCCTGTGTTCAATTTCCAGTGCCAAAAAAAAAATTAGAAACATAAACATCTTTAAAAACAAATAGGCCAAGGGCCATCTTGATCATCTGAACAAAGCCAATCTACAGGGGGCAAATAAACATATTAAAAAGGTGCTCCATGTCATATGCCATCAGGTAAATGCATAATAAAGCAAATGACATAATGCTGTATATCTCTAGAATGACTCAAATTCAGAACACTGACTGTTATAGTTGATACATTGTGTCAACTCAGGGAGTCTAGAAGTCTGACTGAGTGACTCAGTGCTTACCTTGTATAGATCCTGAGCCTGTGGAAGAGGAGGGCATGGCGATTATGTGAGAGCTACATACCCCCTGGATGAGAGTAGGCTGTTTACAGTGTGTGCTCTGCTGCCATGAACGTTTGCCTTCTGCCATGTGGCACCCTGCCTCAGAACCAGCCAAGTATGGACTGAAACCTCCACAAACTGTAAGCTAAATAAACCTTTCTTTCCTTGATTTTGGGCATTGTGTATTTTGTCTCAGCAACAAGAGAAAAGTAACCAAGACACTGACTGAAAAGCCAGTAAAGATGTGGTGCAATAGGTACTGAACACTTGTTTGTTGCTGGAGAGAAAGCACAGTGGTGTAGCCACCTTGTCAGACCATTTGACAGCTTCTTAGCAAGTACATAGAATTCTTTCAGATGATGCAGCAGCCACAGCCCTTGCCTTTACCCAAAGATTCTGAAAACTATATCCACTGAAAAACCTGCACTTGGAGGTCTGATCGTAGGTGCTGCAACTTGGGAACATCGAAGCCATCCGTCAGCAGGCAAATGATAAATAATCTATTGTGCATCCAGAAAATGGAATATTATTCCACAAGAGAAAGAAACAAGATATCAAGCCATGATAACAATGGGAACGTAAGCACATATTACAAAGTTTAAAAAAGCTAATCAGGAAAGGGTGCATACAACAATATATGAAATTCCAGAAAAGGCAAAACCATAGAGACAATAAAGAAGTCAGTGGCTGACAAGTGTTAGCAAGGAGAGAAAGACCAATACACGGAGCACAGATTTTATGGCACTGAAACTGTTGTCAGACTACAGTGTGAAGTATATGTCACTACACATTAGTTCAAACCCATAGAAGGCATAACATCAATATACCTCTAATGTAAACTGTGGATTTGGAGGAACAGTAATGTGTCGAGTTTGTTGCATGAGTCGTAACAAATGCATCATTCTGGTGGGGGACGTGGATGGCGGGAAGAGTTGGTGTTGGCGATGACAAGGGACATACAGGAACTTGCTCAACTTTGCTGCCAAACTGTTCTAAAAAGGTAAAATTGAAAAACAATATATGGATAGGGCAAATCTTTGCAGTCTGTTAGCATGTCCTAGTCTCCGTATGTTGGCAGAGAGCTCTTCCAGTAGCCTTAGAGGTGCCTGGCTTTGCCTGTTCAGAGGCTCTGTGATAAATGCAAGAATTTTGCTTTTCTGCTTGGCTTTTTTTCCCAGTGACTACAGCCACCTGCACGCCCCTGTTACTCTTCTCATTCCTTACAGAGATTTCATCTTTTCACAGCAACTCAAAGGCTCACTAATTTCCTTTATTGCTAAGATGTGTTAAGAATTCACAGGGAATTGTAGTGTTCACCAGATTAATGGATTTTGCTGAAAATTACTACCGTGTTTCCTTTTGTTACATTACAGTCTCAATAACTATATAATTATGTCTGAGGTAAACATAATATATTGTAATGTAAAGAATTTAACTTTATCCTAACCAAAGTTTTGATTTTCTTACTCTTAAGAAAATTTGTCAATAAACATAGTTTTTAGATTTCACTTAAAATTGCACTCTGAATTTCAGAAGCTAAGATTAGTACATTTTGGATCTATGAGTTTGTCTGAAAAACAACTGGTCTTATTGTCAGGATGAAAGCAGAGAGAAAATTCTGGTATTTTGAGTCAGACCCAATAGGAAAACATAAAACTGCAAACAACATTTTAAAGAAGTTACTATAGTCTTTTGCAGTAATTCTAAAGATGTATAATTCACATTATAACATATTTAGATAGAATTATTGGGAAGGGGATATAGTTTCTGTACTGAAACTCTTTTTCTGTCCCATCAATTAAATAACGTATTAGGCATTAGTGATAGAAAAACATTTGAAAGCATTGCCATGTTAGTATGTTCCTGATTAATGACTATAAAGCTACAAAGGAAAAAGACCTGCTGTTTATGAGAACAATATAGCTTCGTGTCTTAAACACAGGATGAAATATGTTCAAAACAGTGACCCAGAGACAATATGATTTCATCTCAGTGTCTTCCAAATCATTAAAGGACTTTTAACAAATGTCATCTGTAGTTTCAGTAGTAAATTCAAGGTGCAGTAATCTATTGCTAATTATTAATTCATTATTAATTTTTACCTTAAAATATCACTGGGCTCTTTTATTTTGCTTTGTATTATGTGGCATTACACTTCAAGTTCAAATCTGAAATAGAAACATAAAAATAGAAAGAAGGGGAAAATATATATGTATACACAAGCTGGGATAATTGTACTGCTGATGTCTGTTGGTTTATTGCAAGGAACAGTTAATTCTTAAATTTTTTGACCAATTTTGCATGCTTATATCTAGTAATCTGAACAACTAATTTGAAGACAACAATACGCAATATAACAACCATTGTTGAACTCCTACCATCTTCTATAGGGAAGCTCTGTATCATTTCTAATGTTTTTTAAAATTATTTTTTATTCTCTTTAATTGTTTGTTCAATCTTGCATTCTTACATCTGGTAATCTGAACAACTTCGTTAAAGATAACAATTTGTAATATAACAACACCTGTTAATTTCTTATCATCTTGTTTTGAAACTCTTATCATTTTTATTATTTTTGTGTTGTTTTGTTTTTGTCTTTGTTGTTGCTTTGCTATTGTTTTTTTTTCCCCTTTAAAAAGAAGAAAAAAACAAAGCCAATGGCTGATATCCTGGAGCTTCCTGTTGCAGAAATAAAATCAATGAATGAAGGAAACAGCTGTAAGGACAGAACTCAATGGGATGCCTGAGTTTTAAATACTTGTGTTTAGCAACATCTGAAATCTTTAAGACTTTTAAAAAAATAATTAGTAAGTGTTAACATCTCCAAGATATTTAATCACTATCTAAGGCAGCTTGTCTGGCCTTCTGATGGTTAAACAGGACAGTGAAATGAGCTAGAATGTTAATAGTAGCTCAGCAGCAGGCGGAGAATGAGCTATTGCAGGCATGCCGAAAGCTCTGACCCAGCTTCAGCCTCCCAGGCTAGATGTTCCTGTCCTAAGCAGAAATTCCTAGTCCAGGCCTCACCATCTCCTGCTGTCCTTCCTCAGAGATCAGCATGTTGAGGAGGCAAAAGCATGAACTACTTAGAGAAAAAGAAAATGAATGCTTTTGTTATGCACATAAGTGACTAACAAATCCATGTTATTTGTATGAAATATTTTAAAGTTCAACTCTTCAGATCTCTTGGGTTCTATTTCCTTATACAGGTATAAATTTTGATTTTTACTGCTTTGAAAGAAGGACAACTCTATCAGGACAGCAAATAAAGGAAGTTTGTGTCACCTGAATATTTTAGCTCAAGTCAATTATTAAAATACAATAGTTTCCCTAAAAAGTAATGAATTTGTTGTGTTTTGACCAATGTGTGTGTGTATGTGTGTGTGTGTGTGTGTGTGCGTGCGCGCGCATATGCAGTGGGCCTCCTAGGTGCATACTATTGTCCTAGGTGTATTAAGTATATAATATGCTACATTAAAAGTCTGAATTAGCTCAGGCAGCCATAACAATTCCATACATTGAGTGGATTAAACAACAAGTATTTATTATCTTACAATTCTGGATCTGTAGGGCTGAGGTCAGCATCCTGATGCTCAGGTTTTTGTGAGAGCTCTCTCTGGTTAATAGACAGTTGCCTTCTCGCTGTATGTTTTTGTTACTTTGCTCTCATCACTGAGACAAAATACTGGACACACATTTATTTAGCATAGAGGAAAGGGGAAAGGTTTATTTAGCACACAGTGTGTAGAGGTTTCAGTCCATAATCAGCTGGCTCCAAGGCAGGGTGGCATGGCTGAGGGCCAATAGTTCATGGCAGCAGAAGACAGCGAAAGCAACAAGGGAGGACACAAGATAATTTCTGTCCTTTACCTTGTATGCATTCTACCTTCTTTAGGGAGGGTATAGCACTCACACCCTTTACCCTAGCCAGAACTATGAGAAATTGAACAGACTGATTTGCTAATCACACACAATCCCAGTACCACACAATCTAGATACAGCCACCTGTCAAAAAGCCCTATGACCACATGACCACATGAGGCTTGAGGGACATCTAGACACAAACCATAATAGCGAGCAAAGAAACTTTCTGCTGTCTTTTCCTGCCAAACCACTAATGATATGAGATCAAGACCTTATTCTTGTGGAGCTAGGGATATAGCTCAGGGACGCCACACCTGCCTGTTAAACGTAAGGTTGCAAGTTTGATTCCTGTTACCAAAACTAAATTTAAAAATAAAGAAAACTTTACCCTTACAATCTTATTACCTTAATTACTTCCCAATATAGTTACCTTCTTAAATTTCATCATAAAATAGCATGAAACCCTCAATATATGATTTTGGGGAAAACATAAACATTCAGTTCACAACAAGTACAGTATTACTTGTTTCCCTATTACACTTGACTAGAAACAAAAAGGTAAGAAAGGAGAAGAAAAATAAATTAAATTATTAAAATTAAAAATTTTTAAATAAAACAATAATATGACATGAGGATGGATGAATGGCAGTGTATGCTTAGATGAGAAACGGGCTGTTTCTAGCAAACAGTTAATGGAAAATATACCACATATAAGCCTTTTTCCAAATGAGACCAGTCTTTGGGTGAAAGATCATTTTGAACAGTTTCACAGTAGGCCAATCCCATGGCAGTCCACCTCAACGATTTGATACCTGCATGGAGTCACTTGGTCTGAACCATCCAGTGGAGGTAAAAGGAACAAAGCAGCAAGGAGGATGCTTGGCACTGACCTCAGTAGGGACGAGGAGTCAGGTTGCAAGGAAACAGAAGCTTTGAAAGGAGAAGAGCCATGATCGAGCTGGGCTTCCCTAGGACAGGTAAGGAAGGAGCGCATGGGGAGTGTATTCACTGGCTTTAATAGAGATGCTGGTGGAAACCACGTTTATAAAATAGTACAGAGATGTAGAGACAAAGCCGACCGAACACAGAGGGTGGTGGCCAGCCGTTTGGGGCTTATATGAAGGAGATGCAGATTTCCCACTTTATGAGCCCTTTGTTCTTTGGGCTTAAAACTGAACATTTGAAGCCACCATGTACACCAAGGAAGGGGATTTTAAGTTCCAAGTATCATGAACTGCTGTTGCCTGAACAGAAAGCTCTGTAGGTGAGCAGGCTGCTCAGGGGACCTCTCCAAGGTAGTGATTTCTTATGCCACCATCGCATCCCCAGTGTACAAAAGGAATAATATATTGAACACTGTTCTGCTTGAGGGATCTTCCGGAAGCCTCCAGATATTTCCTAGCTGAGATCTCTTCGTTCTTCAAAATTAAAGTAAAAGGCAATACAGCCTGGGAATTAAAATATATCCAAGATTTCTTATGCTGCCCTTTCAGAATAGAGCTGGGTAAGTTTTATGTAAGAAAAGTAGAAGGCTATTATGTTACGAAACATAAACTATATGATTAAAAATATTCTCATCGTCTTGCATGAAAATTCATTTCAAAAGTTCTAAGGTTTCCTAGAAAATATTTAGAGTTTGCATTTTAAGTTAAAAGCTGATTAAAACTACATCAAAGAAAACTTTGTTCCCTGATCCGACCACAGTGTTAACCATTTTTGTCATAAGTAGCAGCTGTGAAATATTTTTTCTGAGACTTTTTGCATTAAATAGACTAGGATATGGTAGGGTTTTTTTTCCTTTCTATTTGCTGCATGCTAGAAAGGTACTTAGGAATGATTTTCTGGGAGGTTAAGTTTATCTACAGACCTGCAGGCAGAAACCTCTTCCTCAAGAAAGAACTGCTGCACAGACCTTATGCAGATTTATAAAAGAGTTAGTATTCAGTTGTTATGATCACAAGCTTCAGAATCACCTGTGGAGATGCCATTTAATTTTAACAATTTATGACAGTCATTTGCCTCTGCATCTATTGCTATGCCCCGGTCATGCTCAGAAAACATTAATTCTCAGGCCAATAAAAGCTACCACCACCTCTTCCAGAAAAGGAATGAGTGTCTCTCTTTTTCTGGGATGTGAACACACTTTTCAGGTAAAATAAATGAAAACATAGGCAGTAAGGGAAAATAAAGCAAGCATACACAAATCAATTACAAAGACCTGGAAAAACGTAGCTGACCATTTGCAAAAAGTCAGATCTTGCCATGAGACGAAATGTGTGTGTTTAGAATATTCTGGAGAAGTCTGAAGCCATTTCAACTTTAATCATAAAATCATTGATTTCTTTCTTGATGTGCCACACACAAATGAAGTGCCATAAAGTCACAGGAATTAGGAAGTTATATAAAGGAACAAAAACAAAGTCATAAAATGCAAGATTGCTACACAACTCAAATATGATTTCAAAACATTATTTCAGATTAAAATGGCTTAGGGTAATGGACATCTATAGGAATAGAGTCCCACAGAACACAGGCTATCTGCTGCAGAACATAAAACAATTAATACAAACATAAGATGTCACAGACTGTGAGTGAAACATGTCTGGAGAAAGTTTAAAGATCAAGATCAAGTGGATCAATGGATGCTAAGAAAAACCAGATAGGTCATTTTCCTTAAAGGAAAAGAGATGAAATTTCAATTGTACTGTCAAACTTGATCATGGAAGGAATTGATGACAATCTGGTGACCATGGGAAGAAAATTCTGAAAAATATAAAGATTTATCCTCTGTCCTGACACCTCATGGTGTGTATATTTAAAAGCCTTTGGGCTTAAATTCTAAGAATTGTATTTAATTTGTAGAGAAGCACAATAGGATACAGGAACCCAGGAAATACAAAATAAAGCAACAAGTCTACCCAGCAACAAATATGCATGGAGTAAAGCTTAGATATGAGCTGTTTCTATATTCTGACTGGCAGATACTTCTGTGAGAGGGACTATATGGAGATAAAGCGAAAGGGAGAGTCCTAAGGAATACCTGTGATTAGAGATTAGGATAAGGAAGATCAAGCTAGAGAGTCTGAGGCAAGAGGTAAGAAGGGAAAATAATAAAATTGGGTGTAATGAAATTATATAAATATAAATTAAATTTAAGGAACTAATACATTTGCTCTCAGCTAAAAGGCTGAGAAGTGATAGATTTAAGGAGTCATTTTCAGCAGCCACAAAGGCATGACATTCATGTTCTACTTGTTTATAAAGAACTACTTAAGGGTGCGAACTAAAGAGGGGGATGATGTCTTGTTTTAGCAGCTCCTCCTCCCATTTCAACTTTGTAATGTAAAAATTTGAAAAAAAAATCAACTATTCTCTTCAGGGTCGCCAGGAGAATTGTGGGAGGCAGGTCCACGAAGACAGTGAAAGTGAAATATTTTCTCCTTGACCAAGATCCCCTGAATGCTCTTGCTAATGAAACCCTGACCCTTGGGCTTCCTCATTTATTTCTCTGTTACCCGACTTTAGTAAAATTCCTAAGTCCGTTCACCAAGAATCTCAGGTGTAATGTCTCACCCTGAGTCTTTCTCCTCCACCATTAGCCAGGAGGTATCTATTTACTCTGACCTACCTTTAGTAAGCATCATTTTAGGTCAGTTTAACCCCAACCCTATTTATCCCTGTATACTTACAGTAATTTCCCATCCACTGAATCCCCACTGCACCCAGCACAACCCACTATAAAGCCCCACTTGTTATAGTTTAGGTGCAAAATGCTCCCCTGAATCTCATAGGCTCAGAAGCAGGGCTTTCTGAGCGTGACTGAAGAACAGGAGTGCCAAATCCATCCATGGGTTAACTCACTATTGAGGGCACCGAAGGATGCTTTGGGGAGAAGCTTCATGGAACATCACAGGGAGCCTTCATTTGGAGGGTTATCTCCAGCCTGGCTCTTCTCTGTCTCTCTGCTCCTGGCTACCATGAGGTAAAGGGATTCACTCCCCCATGCCCTTCCACCATGACTTTCTGCCTCAGAGCCAGCCTACCGTACCCTGAGCCCTCTGAAACTACATTAAACTAAATATCTCTTTTCATGTGTGAGCTTCAGGCCTTTTGTTCCAGCAAAGGAAAACGGACTCAGACAGCTCTTTTCCTTGTTGCCGTGGGGCTTGAGAAAGAGTGAGCTCCTCTTCCCTATCACAAAACCCCATTATAGTTGCCCCCTTCTTAGTTACTTGACAAAACACCAGCCTCACACAACATAAAAGCAGGAGGGGTCTGGATCACAGATTCGGGAGTTTCAATACCTAATGAACAGGCTCCATGGCAGAAACTGTACAGCAGGCAGGCATGGCAGAGGACAAGGTGCTCACCCAGGGAAGTCGGGAATCAGAGAGCAAAGGCCATAGTTGAGGTGGAAGAAGCTGCTCTTCAGGTCATGCCCTAGTGACCCTCTTCTTCCAAACTGGCCTCAGCATGGAATAACGCATTCAACTCTAAATTCGTCAGTTAATCCCCAGTGACTACAGGGATCCCCTGACCCAATCATCTATCAAAAGCCTGAGCTCTGGACAGCTGAGCCATTTGTCGGATATTCAAGATCTAAACCATACGCTGTCTTTAAATACGCTGTGACTTGCTGTACTTCAGCAAGTCCCATGAGCAATTTTTTTCTTCTAACAAAAAATATAATCAGATTTGGCAAAGCACTGGCAATAGGGATTTCAGAAATGAGATGTAAGAATAGGAATGTTAAAAATGAAACTACAGAAGATTAAATGAAGGGGCCACAAACACCCATGTGCATACATGAAATCCACTTATGGGTTCAAGTATAATTGCATAAGCTCCACCTCTTGAGCTTCTGTTTTAAATGCAAGGAACTGGCTTGAATCTGCTCTTGCCTGAGTCCACTCTTGGATATTGATGCAAGTATTTTTTAGACCAAATTTGAGAAAGTCTAATGAATGAAGCACTACAAAAAACATGCAAAAAATCTTTGAAAATTGGAATTCAGATGAGTTCTTAAATGCAAGCTAGTAGGTTTATAACACAGCCTCCAAAAAGTCAAAGAGGCTGAGGACACTATCAGAAACAATGATTTAATGAAAGGCACAAGGGACAGATTCACATTTTAAAAAGTGCATCCCTTGAATTAAACTTGTTATTTATAGTCCATCTGAAGCATTAGAATTGTCAGCAACCCTTTCTCCCCTTAATGCAAAAGTAGTCCTTAAAGGAGACCATTATAGTTTAAAGGCAGAAGCTGAAAAGCAAAAATGAGAAAAGGGCCATTTAGTTGATTACAGTATATACAATGAAAAATCTTGTTATAATCCTAGATGATTGCTGTTGATAAGGAATTATATGAGGAAAATGCATGAAAATCTGTTTCCTACTATTTTACAAATACTGACCACTAAACTAAATTGACTAAAGACACAATATTCTCAGTGTTAAGAATGTTGTTCCAAAGAACTTTTTTCTCTGTCAGTGCTGAAGACCCTAAAGTTTTGGGTCATAAAAATGTACATCAGAATCACCTAAGGGATTGATGCAAAGCCTGATTTCCTGGACTTCACTCACATTCACTACTCAAGAACTACCATATTTAGATGGTATATATTTGCCATTTATGTGTGCTTTCCAAATAAACATTTTGGAAGCTTCCTTTTCTTTTTGAAGCTTCTCAACTATACAAATCAGTAGTCTTCCACAAAGATCAAAGCTGATGAAACAAGTTAATAAGGGCTGGGGATATAGCTCAGTGGAATAAGCGCTTGCCTAGCAAGTGCAGGGTCCTGAGTTCGATCCCCAGTACCGCCAAAAAAAAAAAAAAAAAAAAAAAAAACAAGTTAATAAAATACTGAAATATAACAACTGATAGATAACATCTTCCTTCCCCATAGCGTGGCGGTGTCAGTGCACAAACCACCACCCTCATCCTAAGGGCGATCTTGGGACACTTCTGTCTCCTCATATTTATAGTATAATATAATAATAATATTTTATTATAAATATTATATTTTATAATATTAATATTATAAAATTTATAATATAAGTATAATAACTGTGAATGCCAGAGTTCAGGACTCCCTTCCTAGAGCTACAGCTGTTGTCCTTTCTGATTGGACAGTGAACATGCCCGGAGGTTTGTTAGCTTTATTTAGTATCACCTCAAATCCTTATAGATTATACATAAGTTTTTCTTTTTTAAAATAAAAATTCCCAAGACTTTCCTCTGTTGGAATTTTGATATGAGGATTCTGAGCATGTTACCAAAAATCTAAATATCCCTGGAAAATTAACAGATGACTCTGGAGATCACCCAGGTTGGGCAATTAAGGTCTCATTATTCAAAATTCCTTCTATGGACCAGATATCAATGCCTCCTAGGGCTGGTAGGAAGGCGGAATTTGAGCCTCAGCCCTTAATAGCTGAATCAGAATCTGCATTTCAAGAAGCGCTCTCATATTTTATGCAAGGCTGAATTTGAAAAGGACTGAGCTACTGTAGTTTACAAATGTGTTCAAGTATTGCAGTGATGCACAGATAAAGATTTTATCACAAGAAAGAAGAAGAGCAAGAATTGAGCTAGAGACAGCCTGTGCTTTGATGGAAAAGAAAAGAAAGCGAGTTTGAAATGGAGTCCAGGAAACAGGATCTATTAGGATCACGCATTTTGCCTTTAGGAGAGATCGGTTTTCCCGGCCCTTAAAGGACCTGTTGGACAAAAGGTTTCTTTCGATTTTATTGGGATTACGTAGCTAGGCATGATATTTTCCATGTCTACTTTGAGGGTTTGAGATTAAGAACCTCTGGCCTTCCCGTGGTGCTTTAATAATCACTGTAGGTGTTTTAGTTGCTTCACAGACGCCCTACGTGCCTTACGTCATATTGTTTGGCTTTACTCGAAGCAGCCACATTTTAATAAGTGATCTCTCATTTCTCTCCTTCTCTCTCCACTCTCATCAGCACATCTACTGAAAACCAGTAAGACACAGTAGAAACATCTCTGAACTGCAAAGCAAAAGCCTGGGGTTATATAACACACCCTTTGCACACTACTGAGAGTCACACTGCATTGAACTGAGATGTGCCTGGAACTTCAAATAAGTCTGGAAAGAAAGCTATTTCCAAATGAAGAATAAGGGAATTAAAATGAAACCTGCAAGAGCTTTTTCAAGAATAAATCTTATACAAAATCACACTTCTGTTTAAGTAACATGCTAAAAGTTGAGACTCTATCTGCCTAAACTTAAATTGCAGGTCTCATTACAAAACTATGGTAATAAGAACACAGTGCTGGCATCAGTGTAGAGGCACCGTGCAGTGTAGTGCAGCCAAGTATAGAAAGAGAATCAGACATATGCAGTTAAATGGTTTTGGACAAAAGAACAAAAAATTCAGTGGAGAAGGAATAGTCTATTCATAAATGATATTTGAACAACTAGATAGTTTTATGCAAAAACTAGAGATAAAAGAAGAGAATACAAGATAAAGAAATTTGACTCCTCAACTTTACATATATATACAAAGTTAGTTGAAAACTTATCATAAACTTAAAGTCACATTCTAAATGTATAAGACCTCTGGAATCTATCTTCTTTCTCTTTAGCGTCATGCTTGGAAAGGTTTCTTAATTAGAATGCCAAAGTATTCCATTTTCATGAAAGGAAAAGGAGATAAATTTTATTCTCTCAAAATTAAGAATTTCTGCCTTTGAAAAAAGACTGCTAACACAGTAAAAAGACAACCGCACAAAAGATGAAAATATTTGCTAATCGTATACCCAAGTAAAGTCTTGTAAAAAATATTTTTAGAAACTCTTACAACTCAACAACAGGCAAACCAAGGTAGAAAAGAGCAAACACTTGAAGCAAGACTTCAAGAAAATACAGGAACAATAAACAGACACATGAAAAGATTATCAGTGCCACAGAGAATTCAAATTAAAACCAGACTGAGTTACCACTTTAGATGTATTAAATCAGCTGACATCAAAAGACTGGCACCATCTAGTGATGGTATCAATAAGGAAACATTGAATGTCTTAGTCATTGCAGACAGGTATGGAAAATAGTAAAAGGATGTTGTAAAAAATTGTTTGACACAGTTTTGCAAAGTGAAACATATTTACTAGTCATTCATTTAGTCTTAGGTGTTTACCTGAAAGAGGTAAAAGTCCATAACATTTTATTATCATATCCACTTTATTTATAATACCTAAAGCTGGAAACATCCCCACTATCTATTAACAGGATGATAAGTGAGTTGTGGCATAATTCTTCGGTGAAGTACTACCCAACATGCAAAAACAAACACAAATAGGGCTATACAACTGGATGCATTTAGTCAATACACTGAGTGAAAGAAGCCAAACAGAAAGGAGATGCAGTATGTGATTTTCTTTATATAAAATTCTAGAAAATCCCAGCTAACCTCTAGTGACAGTAGATTACCAACTGGCTACAGGTGGGAAGAGGCACAGGAAAGGTAAGTTTCAAAGAAGTAGAAGGACACTTTGTGGGTGGAGATTGTCGAGTATGGCAATAGTTTCATTTTGCATATGTATGTCAAAACATGCCAAATTATAGACTTATAATATATATGTTTTAGTTTTACTCATTATTAGGACATATAATATATTTCCCTTTTATATATACATACATTCAAAAGTAATATAATAATACAATATAAGCATACAGATACTTCAATAAAGCACTTTTCTTTAAAACAGCATAGGACATTAGAGTTCTGTATTCCTTAAAATTTAGTAGAATTCATTTGTTACTGCTTACATATATTGTACCCTAAGTTGGAGGCAACTTAATTATTTGAAATGCTTTATATATTAGTTTATGTCTCTGTGAGTTCTAAGGAATAATCATTTTGTTTATTCTTCTGGAATTATAGTGTTGATATCTTTTGACCCAAAGTAGTAGCAAAGGAACATAAATTATGAGTAGGTTAGCAAAGCAAAGATGAGAAAAAGAGAAATGTCAGTACTTAAAGCAAAATTAGGACTATTTTTTAACTTGTATATAAAATTAAATGGCAAATTTGGTAATATTTCTACTTGAGGTAAATCACAGAACAAATACTGATATATATATACATATGTGTGTGTGTGTGTATACAGTATTATAGTAATGACACAAATAATTTTCCAAGGTTTAGGTTTATTTTCTAATTTAAAACAATTAAAAAATAATGTGCACTAACTAAATGCCCGGTAGCTATTTCATTGCTCAAACTAGCATGCATTGCTTCCAATAAATGTTTAAAATCACAAATGTCGGGCCAGGAGTTTAGCTCAGTGGCATGAGCACCTGCATGGCAAGGGCAAGGTCCAAAGTTCAGCTCCCAGTACCAAAAAAACAAACAAACAAAAAACTAAACCCCCCCCAAATGTAACAATTATATAGTCAAGTAATTAAATTGTAAGTATTGGTTTATAAAAGCAGGTTAAATTCTAATGATGTTATAAGTCATAATGACCCAATGCCCTTATACTATCTCAATAAAAATTATTGTTATGTCTAACAAATACTTGGCTGCAAGCACAATATTAATACACAAGCAAATTGTGTCCTATCTATGGAGTGACTGTTGGGTAACAGGCTAGAATGGATTGATAGACACATTGGGTCATATCCACATACATGCTCATATTCTCCACTTTAAGGATTCTAAAATAAAATCATGCTACCGGATGGAAATAAACTGCATTTGCTCTTTCACTGGAACTCCGTAGCTCCAACCAGTGCGTGAATGTGACAAATGCCTTTGTCCACCTCCGACTTCTCCCGGTGTCTGTGGTAGACAGAAGCTCGTTACTGGGTTCAAGTTTGTGGCAGTGAAGAATGGAGTGAGCTTCTTCTTAAAGTATTTGGAAAACTACACAAAAAGAACATAAAATGGATATGTTACATTTTGTTTATTAATCAACCAAAAGAGAAAGTAATGGTATCTTAAAACAAAGCTACATCTGTGGCAAAGTGTGGTAAAAGATGAAAACAGACAGTAAGTAGCACAGCCAGCTTGTGGGAGATTTGAAAGGTTTGTTTGCCTTTCAATGACTCAGTTTGAGAAAGCTTTAAAACGTGAAGTTTCCACAATGCCAGTCCCATGTTTGCAGATTCATTTATACTGTGAAACACCAGCTTGTTAACACAGTGTTATATCAGTTTTTAAAACTGGCAATAAAACTACTACTAAATTTACCTTCTGTTGACATTTTTTTAAAGGCACTGGAATCATTTAGATATTTTGCTTGGATAACAAACTTCCTCTATTTTTAAAAAAACTGTTAATTTTTTCTTCTTTGCTTGCCTCCAAATAACTATTTGTCAGTCATCTATCTATTTACAATATACAAATCAGCATTAACCCAAGCTCTTCACTCTGAGCTACTCTCCCAGACTTTTTGATTTTGAGATGGAGTCTTACTAAATTGCTGAGGCTGCAATTGAAATTGTGACCTTCCTGCCTCAGCCTTCCAGATTTCTGGAATTAAAAATACACTTGGTTTTAACTTTTGTAAAAATTCACTTCTAGAACATTCACTTCTAAAGAGTCTAAATATATGTTTGGAAATTAAATAAGTGACCTAAGAAAGAAAGAAGGGGGAAGAATGGAAAGTAGGAAACCGGAGGTAAGTGAAAAAGAAAGGTAGGGAGGGAAGGGGAGAAGGGAGGGGAGGGCGAGTGAGAGGAAGAGCTAGAGAGCCAAGATTTTAAAACTCTGTGCTATTCCATGCTGTGTTTTATCTCCTCAAACCTTGTCTTCTACACCTATGACTGACGCTTATGTTTTTTCTGCTTTTGATCGTGCCCTTTTCAAGTTCAAGCTCCAAGTTCACAGGAATGAAATCTTTTTTTCATTCCACTTATCCCTAGTGCTGGGGTTTCCCAAGCTGCTCCTGTGTTGTGGCAAAGATAATATTGTTTATCTTCCCCAAAGGAAAGGGTTGGTATAAATAGTTATGTTTGGTATTTTTCATGTTTATAATTGATTTAACATCATTGTTAGAGCTGCCCTGTGCAGCAAACTAATGGTATGAGAAAAAGCTGCATAAATTAAAAGGGAAACTTAACCTTTCCAGGTTAATTATATGCAACAAATTATCAGTAAGGATATATTTACTCTAATGTGTGTTCTTCATGTAGAACACAGACTACATGATGTCCATGTGCAAAAACTAGTGGAAAAGTCAGCAAATTTATTCTTCAAAATTTTTGGTATCTAACTTTAAATAGACTTATTATTCATGAACAGTCTTCAGGCGATTTTTCCTATCCCGGGAGTCATGTAATTAGAAATGATGGTCCCTAATTTGCTCTTGACTCTATGTGACATCATCAGTGAAATCACCTCAGTCCTGAATGGCATTCAAGTCAGCTCTAACTTACTGGCCAGGGCTATTTTGGATGAGAGAATGGATCCAGACTTCTTCTTGGTATGCCAAGGTATAACCTATGTAATTGCTAATACATCCTAATGCATCTTGATTAATCCCTTGAACCAAGTAGAAATGTCAATCCACAAATTTAAGTAAAATACCACCTGATTTTGTTAGGCAGACTCTGACGGTTTATGGGGTTGATTCTGCTGGCTGAGTTAATCCACAACCACGGGCAGCCCAGTTGAAATTGATAGTGTGCATTGGCTTCATCCTGCTGCTTGGAGCCTTGCTGATGGGACACTTCTTTAAACACTGTATGAGACAACACAGAGTTGTTCCCTTATTCTATGGCTTGGGTTAATGAGAGTGGATGACAGTCTCCCCCTTTGTGATTGGAGCCAAAATATCTCCAAACAGACTGAGAAACCAAATCTCCACCTACGTGTCTTAGCTGTGTACATTTCTTCAGCAAAGCACAAACTGCTCACTTACTGTGGGCTATCTTTCCAAGAATGTTGATGTAGCAGAACCTTGAAGAGAGAAAGAAAGAATATCTCACTCAAAATTCAGGTGGGAGATTTGTTTACTGTTCCATGAAAGAAGAATAAGTTTTCACTCTGATACAAATGGTAGGCTCATTTGCAGTTTATGTGAAAAGAGTTGGGAATTTGAAGCTGTCATACAAAATGATTACTGGTTAGCATTTACCAGTATCCATTTGTGCTACCCAAGGAATCTTGAGTACACAGGGAACTCACAGAAACATAAAGCCTGTGCTATTAGTAGCACAGTCCTTTGTCTCTAACCCAGGAAACTTGTTTCCTCTATCTGCATCTCTGAAATCATGGCAAGTTAGCCAGTAAGCTTGCAAGTAAGCATAAAATATTGGACACTTTGTAGTTCTTGATACTGTTCAATTTTCTTCAAAAGTACTAAGATCACGAAAGACAAATAAAATCTAGGCATTGTTTCAGATTAAAAGAAACTGCAGATGCCTGATAATCAAATGCAATGTATCCACTTGGACTACATCTTAGGCAAAGTAAAATATTAGTGAGAAACTTGGGAAACTGATATAAGGTGTGAATTAGTAAATAATAGCACATCAATGAAGATTTCCCAAGTGTGATCATTGTTTTGTGGCCTTACAGAAAATCATGTTGACAGATTTTGAGGGAAAGAGGAATTTTTTTCTATGACTTATTGTTTCTTTTTCTGTAAGTATCATAAAACATAAAAACAAGCAAAGAGAGAAAATAAGAAAGATGTAAGGATAATAAAACTAGTGTGTCAATTATACTGGGAAATTTAGATGAACAGTATATCAAAATTTCTAATATTATTTTTAAAACTTTCTTCTAAGTTTATATTAGCTTTAAATAAAAACTAAATATATCTTGGAAAGTGCCAAAGGGGGGAAAAGCAACAAAATCTCTTCTAAAAATGAACCATAAGGAGAAAAATAATGGTAGAAGACTCTGTTGCTTAAAAGTAACTTAAGAGATCCATCAATCAATTATACAGCATCATCCAATCTTAATAAACATATAAAATAGAAATGTTTTAAAAACAAGATGAAAACAGGTAAATTTGAACTTGATTAGATACTTAATATTAAAGAAAATCTAGGTGTAATGTTTTCTTATAGATATGTCCAAAACAAGCTCTTTATTCTACATATACACACGAAAACATGAAATTATATGTTGTATGATTTGCATGTAAATAATGCTATGATGATAAAAAATAGATGCAGATGTAAATGGATCAAAAATAACCATAAATTCATAAGTGCCTACATGGGGTAACGGGCCTATGCAGATCACATAGTGCCATTTGCTTACTTTTGTATCTGCTTGAAAATTTGTGTACTATATAAAGTTAAATACCTTTATATGAAATGCAATAGGGACACATTTTGAAGGCTATCAAAATTTGTAAAGATAACTCAAACAGTTAGATATTAATATAACATACATTATATAATGTTTCTATACTATACATATTACATATACTATGTACTATATATTGTATATTATATTTATATATTATAAATAATTTATTGATATATGTCTTGATACATGATATATTGACATATTTCTTGATATATTTACATATTGTCTATTTTTTACTGATATATTTCTTGACATTGATGTATTATATTGATATATATCAAGAAATATGTTATACATAAATATATATTTGTATATATACATGTATATCAGTAAATAGTCTTTCCATATAGTGGCATGTGCTAGATGCAAAAATAGCCCTGAGAAGCAATTGGTTAAAGCCTGCTTTCCCAACAAATGTTATGAGGTATAGGTTAACTAAATATCCATATGGAAAAAAATAGATTTTACTCCTGTGTTGTAATAGACATCAAATAGATTTAAATATGTATGGATTCTATCTAGCTGTTCTCCAAAAGCCTCATGCATTCATAGGTGAGGCTTTTCAAAGGCAGCTGCATCTAGGGTGCATGAATGTAGACTAAGCATGTGACATGAGGCTTACTAAATTGGTCCACCCATTGCAGTCAGCACAGCCCTGGGTGGGGATAATGGAAGCCTCACCATCAGCATGGGTGGCACCAACCAACAGTACTATAATCTGGGTGGAACATAAAGGGACAGAGAAAAGACAGGTTTGCTACTGCTGCTGCTTGCTGCTTTGCTGCCTCCTACCTGCTTTGCCATGGACAGTTTCCATTTGCAATGTCCCTCTTCCATTCTACCCTGCCTTGGAACCAGCTGACTATAAACTGAAATCTCCATAAAGTGTGAGCTAAAATAGACCTTACCTTGTGAATATCAAGTATTTTATCCCAGCAATGAGAAAAGTAACTAAGACAGTGTAAAAATAAAAATCAAAACTCTAAAGGATAACAGGAGATTATCTATGCAATCTTGAGGCAGTAGCATAAATCTAAAAAATTGATAAAATGGATTATGTTAAATCTCAGAACATCTGTATATCAAATAATACTGCTAACATAATGAATAGACAAGATTCAGGGTGGTAGAATATATACAATGCTTTAATTAAAATATCAAGGATTGCAAA
This sequence comes from Dinomys branickii, assembly GCA_004027595.1. Taxonomy (NCBI): domain Eukaryota; kingdom Metazoa; phylum Chordata; class Mammalia; order Rodentia; family Dinomyidae; genus Dinomys; species Dinomys branickii. Next base: position 108,784 of record PVLD010000959.1, on the reverse strand, counting down.
GAAAAAAATGATGATATAACAGAAATGGATAATATTTGAATTAGGAAATTTAAAAATATGAGATACTCAAGTGATCATTAAATATACCAAAAGATGTTTAACTTGGTTATGAGGAAAATGAACATTCAGATCATCAATAAAGTATCTCTACACATCCATCGGAATTGTTAAAATGAAAACAACTAGTAATACTAAGTGTGAACGTATGCATAAAACAAAGAAAATTTTAATACAGTGGTACTTAAATAGTATATCACTACTAAAACTTTCCAAACTACATCAGCACCTATTGAGGTTGAGTATACATTCTATTTTATTCTTAGAAACATGAGCATATGCTTACCAAAATACAGGTGCAAGATTGTTCATATGACTTATAAAACAGCTAAAACCTGGAAAGAGCTCAAATGTCCATTAGCGTTAAAATAAATAAATGATACAAAAGAATATTGTCCAACAATAAATTTAAGATGCTGCCTCAAACAAATGCTTAAAAGGAATTTATGACTTGAGTTACTATAGCCAGAAACAGATTAGTGTCTGTTATATATGATTACAGTTTACAAACACCACAAACTAGGAAAAAAAATTTAGAGAGCAAGAAGTAATAATGAGGAGGGAAGACGGGAGGTTTACTAATCAGGAAGGACATGAAAGACCCCTTAGGTACTTGGGTCACTAGTCCCTGATGCAGATGGTGGTAATATAGGTATGTGTGCTACTTTGTGGCAATCCATTGAGCGCTATGATTGTGACTTGTTTGACTTTCTAGATGCATGTTATACTTAAGTGATGAAATTAAATACAAGCTATGTATAAACATATGAACACCAGCCAAAATTGCAGCTCTTTTCTCCTTCAATTTCAGGAATAAAAGGCTTTGTACGAGGAAATGGCTGAGGTTGCCAGTTTTTATTCTGGCAGAATCCCATTAAAACACTATAGTATTGATAATATGGAAATTGCTACTATTTATTATTAATTTTAAAAATAGTATATGTTTGTGAGTATATACTAAATATCAATGCTCTTACATAGATTACCCCAGGGTCGGTCTCCCCCTATTCTAAATTCAAATAACATAATGATGTTCTTCATTTTCAAATAGAGATACTGAGTCTTAAATTACATATGGCTAAGTCGTGGTCATAAACCTATCAGAGTGTAGAGCCACAGACCCACTGAGAGGGAAAAGTTTGAGAAGTAAATGTGTAGAATTACTCTAAATCTAAATCAAACTGAGTATTGAGGAGCAGTTGCTAAGCAAAGGGGTGTTAAGAGCAATATTTTCTTTTTAACAAGAGTAGGAGTACACATCCGGTTGGAACAGGTCATTAAGCTCAAGCAAAAATTCACTGAAGCAAAGGCACCTATTGCTTAGCTCACAAAATAACTGAAGGCTTTTCCAAAAAGAGTGGAGCAAAAGGTAAATTACCTAGTGGAAATGTCAGCAGGACAGGACTGCGCACTAGGGCCTTTTTCATGTGCAATTCACAATAGCTAAAAATAAATTGAACCTGGCAAAGTCTCCCCATGTTTCTGTAGCCCCAGGATGCTACTTTTATTTTAATAAATGATTGAATAAAGTATTTAACTTCTTTCTCTTTTCAGACTGATAGTCAGGGGCATAAAAATATTTTTTCTACCTTGGCTTTAGGTAAAAGGACATCCTTAATAACTAGTAGTAAAAGACCATGTCAGCTTATCACTAAGAGTAGAGGAAATTTGAATGTGTTACCTTTGAAAGTGAGGGCCTGCCCTGTAGCATTCATGTCCCTTCCACCTTGCCAGGGACAGAAGTAAGGAAAGGACTTCTGACCAAGACAAAGGTGCACAGATTGTGATCATAAAACAAAATTAAGCAACACCCATGAGAATTGATTTTGTGATAATGCCAAGCAGACATGAGTTGGAAGAGAAATAGGAAGGAGAAGGTAAGAAGTTAACACTGAAAAATAATATTGACCCAGTGAGAATTTGAAAGGAAAATAATAACCAAGTGCTTCTGGGGTCCATTTAAAAAAAGCATTACAAAAAGAAAGAAAAAAGTTTTGTTTTCAGTTCCTTAAAGATAAGATCCATACACCATTCATTCTATTTGTATTTTTCTTTCCATAGTGTTTGCACAAATATTTTATGACATCACACTGATCAACTTCTTATTCTTTAACTAATATCTGTTGTAGATAATTGAAAGATGGATAATATTAAATAAGAAGCTGTTATTTCCCATCCTATAACCACATACTGTGCTAAGGGCTTCATGATTATGCTTCAAATTAACTCCCACAATATGTGAGGTATTAGCGTTGCTCAAATTTTATGAATAAGAAAGAAAATCACAGAGGTGATAAATAAATTTTTTAGAATAAACAAGTTAATACAAAAGCTGGGATTTGATCCAGTTCCCTTAAAATCTCAGATCCTCTTAAGATGGTCATCAAATACATGGTGAATACCATATAGCTTTTTTGTCCAAGTTGGGAATATATAGGGATACTAGTAGACAATGTTTGATGGAGTTTTAGAAAGTATGTTTTGCCAAATGGCATTTTAGAAACTGATCTGACAGGAGTGAAATACATGGTGAAACTTAGACTACACTTTTCATACAATATGTCCAGAATAATTTATCAGGGAAATATTAATCAACTATGATAGGAAAAACCTCCAAGTACTAGAATTACAATGAGTTACTCTCTTACAAGTAACTGTCACAACCAATAAAATTTGTTTTTATTTCCTAAGAATCACCTGTAAAACTAAAATAAAAGAAATTCAAGTAAAAATATTTTTATTCTTTGCATTAGGGAATTATTAAATATGTGGTATATGTAGGAACTTGGAAAACATATATGCAAATGACAAATATTGGAAAACTCAGTTTATTTATATTGAAAGATGAGCTCTCCTATAAGAAATTTACATTGAAATTAAGGAGACATTTGAGAACAGAATAGATGCTAACTCAAAAAAGATAACAACAAAGGGAATAAACATGGAAAATCAGATTTGTGATGTTTCAACACAAAATCCCTGCCTAGTGGGCACACTACCTGTTGTCATGTTTCAGATAGGTGATTAAGTAACAGGAATTAATACACTATGATTCCTTATTTTAATCTGTAGGGGGCAACTATGGCTAAGAACGTAAGTACTGGAAGGGAAGTCACAATGGAACAAAGGTATAAAATAAGGAACAAGAGATCCAGTCTGCTAGAAATTAAAAAGGACAAATAACTTTAAAATTGTTGGAGATTCTTGGAAACAACCTCCGACTGAATTAACAAGTGTGGTTCTAGTCCATTTTCTAGCTTTGCCTTCAGCTAATCATTTTTCTTCTCCAGGCTCCATGTTTCTAAGAGTAAAATGGCAATGTCTGATTATTTTATTGCTGTCTTTCCCACCTCTTCTATACAACATAGTCTGGGTTTCTGAGTGGAAGAGTCCAGGAGCATGTAGTGCTCTAAAGGCAGAAAATAAGTTGCAGTGCACTCCATTGAATTAAAAAGAAAAGTCTTATGATCTACTTAAGAATGTCTAATTGACAATACTAAAATGAAATAGCGCACCATCTACCTCTTAGCACTGGGGATACTCTCTTCTAAAATGAAGTAAAGACTGAATCCATACAGAGGTCAATGTGCGACAAGGCGATCTGTGTCAGGAGGTCAGTCCAAGAGGTCAAGGGTAAACGTGACAACAGCTTGAAGGATTTTGTATGAAGGCTGCCAGCAAGGTGGTGATGTGGGAAGGAACAAAATTGAGAAGAGAATCAAGACAAGCCATGCGGAGACTCCAATTTGAATCAGATTTCATGCTTGCATATGCAAGTCACAAGACAAGTAGCTATGGACTGAAACAAGCTACTGGCCTAAACAGCAAATATCTAAGGTATTCTCTATCCAAATTTTCAGAGGTCTTTTCTTGCACGCACACAGCCTGAAACATAAAACTCCAGGATACCAAGTTATACATCACAACTCCTCAAGATCCACTGGAGCAAAGAAGCTATCTCTGGGGATATCCAGGTTTAAGTTCTTGGTTTGGAAAATTGCAGGGTATGTTCTATCATACCCTATGAGAATTCCATTTTTAATAAGCATGAAAAACACATGTACGTAGTTTTAGAAAATCTTTTGTAAAAAGCGTTAATTATTTTGAAGTTTCATAACATGATAGTGACCTCCAGTCATCTGGAAAATTAAATTAGGTGGAACACATCACGATGCAGCAACAAGATGCTACATCACAAATTACATCTCCCATGGCATCGAGAGACGACTTCCACAGAATATCACAAGGCACTTCCACATTCACCTGAGTTTCTTCACCTACAAATAAATATATTATTGAAAGTTTACCTTGGGCCTATTTGGGTGTTTTTTATTTGCTATGCAACTATTTCTCTACCTCCTGTGATAGTTATTCACAGGCTGTTGCATAACGATTTTCATATGCTTTCTTCCTGCCTCAGACCAGTGAAGCAATAAATAAGAAAAAAAAAAAAAAAAAGGTAAGACTCTAACAGCATCAGAGCAGCAGTGCAAGAAATAGGAAGCAACTCCCCGAAGGAGCAAATGCATTCATAGCAAATTCCACCAGCAAACGAGCATCGTCCAGCTAATTATATGTAATTGTCCCCTATATTGAAACCATAAATAACGTGGGAGGCCAGTGCTGCTGGTTGGAGATTACAACTCCATATAAATAGAAGGAAAACAAATGGGGAAAAACTGAAAATAGGTGATACATAATAAAATCATAGCCATAGGCATTTTATAGTACTTCCTGCTGGAATAACATTTTCTATGCGTTAAAATGAGTACCACGTGTACACACACCAAAAGTAGGAATACCAACTGTATATTTTCCAAATCTTAGAATGTAGCTCAGAATAAGTAAGTAACAAATACCACTGTCAATATTTGGGCCTTCATCCTATAGCCACCCAACTGGGGCTAATAAGATTCCAGAATTTCTCAGACTCTTAAAAGAGCAGTTTTGTTTTCTGTTGTGCTAGGGCTCAGACCCAGGGCCTTGCGCTTGCAAGGGTAGAGCTCTACCGCTGAGCCACATCCCTAGCCCCTCGCAGACTCTTAAAAAGATGCACAAATTGGCCCAAAACATAGGTCCAAACATCAGTGAGCCCTTTTACCTCATCACTGTGACCAGGACATTCCCTGTTATTATTTGGCAAGTCACTCATAGCTTGAAGAAATCTCTGCGATTTCGGACACAGAAATCCAAATAACAACAACAAACCCACTAACTCTATGCTATTGTCACCAATGCCGATTATAACACACTGCTTCTCCCCCCATAACTTAGTCAGGGGGGCCCAAGTCACTATCTTTATGTATCAGAGAGACAGCACCTTGCTCATTCCACAATTTCAATGTATGCAGGGGCATGTCTTTCCCTATGGATCTTATGCCTAGTACAATTTTTCCTCTGTTTAGGGCAGAACCTTGAGCTCTTTCTGTTCTTTTCTAATCCCACTAGAACAATCTCACAGCCCATCAGTTGCTTATAGTTGAAGAAGATGGAAGAGCAGACTCAAGACTCAAGTTGCCAGAGTCAGGTAGACTAGGCTTTCCACAATTGTCATATTTTTAAAAATTTGTGTACCCATCATTGATGATGTCCGTAATGCTTATCTAGGTATATTTATTTAGTCTCATGTATGTACATCCATCTCACCACTTGCTTATTTTTCCTATCATTCAGAGACTATGTATTAAGCACCTAAAACACACTAGGTCAATGGCAGCCTCTAGAGATAAAGAGACAAATAAAACATGACATCACCCCTGAATAAGCTTTTGGGTCAAGGAAAATGAACCGACATGCATTTCTCTCTCACTGACAATTCAAGCTGTTTGTAATAACTCAGAAATTAGATGTAAGGGGAAAAAGAGATCATCAGAACTATTTAAATCAAGACCTGTATATCCATATAGCTTATATTTATAATGGTGAAAAGCAAATGAGGCAGTGTAGGGCGAAATAATTAAGTGAAGTAAATATGAAATATGCCGTGTAGACTTTTATTCTTAGTCATTAGTAAACTTTTCATCTAATTTCTGGCTCTTCCTGAAATAACTACAGGCAGTGCATAAGGTGACAAGACTACAAAAATTGGTGCAGTGAGAATCATCTCCTGTGACACCAAAATTTGTGACCTCTGCTCTTGCAAATCTTCTCTTTGATATCTTACTATCCTGGCCCAGCAGGATATTTATAACCCGAATTATATCAGGCAAGCACAGCTCCTGGGAGCCTGGCTGCCCAGGTTAGATGATTCCGGTGTATGGCTAGCATCATATTGTTGGCAAAAACCCCAAAGGTGCTAGTTCCAAATCTGGGCATACTTCTGGAGTGTGCTCTTCTTTGTTACCAGGTCAGTATCAGGTAGTCTGTGTTCTTCACCTGCAGAACTGCTTTCTTCTTGGAATTGTTACAATAATATGTGTTCACATCCAAAGTTCTTATGTGCAAAGTAGTAAACACAAAAGGTTTTGTCTTTCTGCTTGTTCTGTAAGGCTAGGAAGTTAGCTGAGAAGAATGTGAGTTCTGTTTATATTTTTTCTAATTTAGTACAACTTTAAAGAATGTAATGTTGCTGCTCTATATTTGACGCATGTTGAAAGAATGCATACTCCTACTATGGGGAAATAGTAAGAAAAAATAATAGAGTTCAAACATGAGTGACAAGAATAAAATCAATAATTCCACGAACAGGTAGCTGTAAATTTCTGTGATAAGTGTCTGGAGGTTCCTTCTTCAAAAATTACATCTTCCTGGATATAAAACATCTGTCATTAGGATTTCTTTGGAGGAATACTTAGTCATACGATGCAGTGTAAATGAGGATCAAGTTCATACATGTGACTGACTCACTTTAAAATTAGTGCTCAGGCCTGGGATACAACTCAGAGGCATAAGCACCTGCCTGGCAAACGCTAGGTCCTGAGCTCAATTGCTGGTACCAAATGTTTAGTGAAACTAGTGGTCTTTGCACTGGTGTCATCTGTACTTAGCCAAAGCCCTCCACTTGAGAGCTAATAATAGTGTAATAAATAAAGTATCCAAAATGAGGAAGAATGGTAGAATGCACAGAATAAATATAGTAATAACAGCAAGAAAAAGCATGCCCCAGAAGAAATATAAAAAGATTGTGGATTAGTTACCTGTAAGATAGACAAAATACCATAAGTGTATTTTTATAAAAGATGGATTTGGAGTGTATTTTTAAAAATCTGGGGAAACACAAAATGGTAGAAGGCAATGCATGGGCTTTGCCCCATGCTGTTTCCCTTTGACACATGAGTGCCTTTAAAAATAGCCTGATGGCCCACAAGCTCTGGGAACTCTCTGTTCATAGCTAATTATCCAAAGACTTGAAGAAACCAAGCTGCGCAAAGTCAATTCAGCTTTGCCTGGTACAGCCTGAAGCTACTTTAGTTAAATCTTTGTCATAGTGTTCCTAATGAAAGACAAAAACAGAATAAAAATTGCAAGTCCAATTCTGTACAAGTGAATGAAATTGTGATTGGTAAAGTTGCCCAGCAGTTAATAATTAAGACAACTGGTACTATGCATTTCCTAGAAGCTCGGCTGTAAAAGAGATTAATTGCTTTATATTTACTTCAAAGATAAAACTCATTTGATTAGCATGCATGCTTGCAGCTTACTCCAATTGCTATTACCCTTTGCCTATGAGGAAAACATGCCACCTTCACTTCGAGCATAAAACAAAATTTCTACCAACAATTAATATGTTGATGATTTTATTTTCATTTAACTAAGACATGGAAAATGCTCACAATATATTATTAAGTAAAAAGTAATATAAAAAGGTAAAGAAATTTACTCCTTCATACTAAAATAATTGGTTTTGGCTCTATTGAATTCTATCTGCAACAGAGAACAGCACTGAGGTCTGTGAGGTGGCAGCATTCATTCCCTTTGGGGCCTGGTGGCCACCTGAGGCAAGCTAATTGCTGGGCTATTCTATTACCAAGGTATCAACAATTTCCCTTATTTTCTATAATACTCAGGTATTTTGGATATTCTTTTGCTTTCATTCTCTGCTAGTTTATAAACATACACAGTATTTTTCTCACCATTACTTATTCTTTACAATTTTACTCCTGATCTGAGGAACACGTGATCAACCAGAAAGCAAGACAGTAGGTTTGTGCCTACAGAATTTAATTGTATTACCATGGACCTCATTACCTAGGAGAAGCTGACCTGACACAATAATTAAATGGCCTGCCAAAGATGCAGATACAGTAAAAGCAGGGATTATATTAGTTATATATTATGGGAGTCATTTGCATTGAATAAGTAATCAATTGATCTTGCTTTGCTGAGCCATAATATATACCTAAGTAGATAAACCATCCAACTGTGGAAGTAGAAATAGTATTTCTCTTTCCATTTCTATTTTGATATGTTTTCCAGAAAGTTTAGGTGCTTATAGGTTAGATTCCCTTAGCTTTTATGGCTAGCATGTTATGAACAGGTGATGTAATTTCCTGAATTGAACAATGAGACTCATACCTGAGTTTTGGGTTTCTGGCCTCACCAGATAAACAGGGATCAGCTGATGAAAGGATCCTGCTGAAAGGAAAACCAAGTTCATCACACACTGTGCAGGCAAAGAAATCTGTCAAGAGACCATAGGATTCTCTAGGGTGTCTCTTGGTATTTCCGTGCCGTAAGAGTGAAAGTTAAAGAAAATCCCCAGCCACCCAATAAGAATAAATCTTTAGAATCCACATCAGAAATAATAATTTGACTCAACCTCTCTAGGTAAAGAACCAAGAAAATGTGAGATATAAAAGAACTGAGAAATAGAAAGTAAGATAAAATTTTTTGTAGAAAAGAAAATACAGCCTTATACTTAGGTACAGAAATGATACAAATATACGTAGTAAAAAAACTGGACACATACAGTCTTTGTAATTGTTGTAGGAATTTTGGAGTATCTCTCACATTGACTAAACTCTAATTCACCAATTTTCTCTAAGTTTGTTTGCTTAGTTTAGATAATAATAGCCAGCTGGTGATGCTTATCTTTATAATTTAATGTTTAGCCAGTAATTATTTTTCTTTTTGTCCTGGGAATAAAAATCAGGAACTTGCATTTGCTAAGCAGGTGTTTCTGTCACTGAGCTATATCCTCATCCCATTCAAGTCGATTTTTGACTGAACTGAAAGAAAGTTTGACCTCATTTTGTGACTTCTTTGTTATACTATTTAGACAGGTTGGTGCATAACCATTTGTCCAAAGTGTTTTACTAAGTAGAAGGAATAGTTTCTATTTTGTGGCATCTATCTATCTATCTAATAACATTATGTGTATATATCATTATATATATCACATAATGTGTGTGCATATATATGTGTGTGTGCATATATATATATATATATATATATATATATATATATCATGATGTGTAAGGTTGCTCAGCAGACAACGGGGTCAACTGTGATGATTTGCTTACTTATTGTCTTCTTTCAAGACCACATTCACCTCCATGACTCTGCTTTGAAAAAACAAGATGAGGATTCTGAAAACTGCATATGAAAGATATCTGGGGTAACAAGCATACTGTTAAGTTCTCCAAGCAGAAAGAAGTAGGGGGATAATTGAAGGTAGGTGTCTTGGTTACTTTTTTCTTGTTGCTGCGACAAAATACCCAACATCCAAAATGAAGGAAGGAAAGGTTTATTTAGCTTACAATTTTTGGAGGTTTCAGTCCATACTTGGCTGGTTGTGAGGCAGAGTGGCACATGGCAGAAGGTTACAGTTCATGGCGGTGGTACACAGCAAAGCAACAAGTGCAAAAAGGGAGGAATGGCAGTGAGGAATGGCAGCTAGCAACCTGTCTTTCCCTTACATCTAAAAACTAACCGCCCTAGGGTGGGTATAGCTCTCACACCCATAATCCCAGCATTGGATCATGAATCAGTCATAAACTCTAAGAGCCACCCCATAACTACATGAGGATTTGAGGGGACATGCAGACACAAACCATAACATTCCACCCCTGGCCCCCTAAAGACTCATGCACATCCCTTTATACAAATAGCATTTAGTCCATCTGCAAGAGTTACCAAGGTCCTAACAGTTTCAGCATTACTAAAAAGTCCCAAGTCTCCTCTGAGATGTAAAGCAAACTTTTAGCTGTGAGCCCCTATACAAATGAAAAGTTAAACACATCCAACATTCAATGGCACAAAGTACACATTACCATTACAAAAGGTACAAACATGGGGATACAGAGCATTGAGACCAAAGCAAGTCCAAAATCCAGCAGGGCTAACATTATATCCTGTAGTTCCGAATCCAGCATCTGAAGCAACCTGTGGCACCCTGTGAGCTCCAAAGGGCTTGTATGATTCCACACCTACGGCACTTCCAGGTTGTAACCACTTCCTAGGTTACAGCTCCTAGGGCTTCTCTCTGGGCCCACTTTGCTCCCTCCTTGCAGCCTTCCTCAGATGATTCATGGTCTTGGCTTTTCTAAACTTCTGAGGTGTCCAGTGCACCTTTTGCTTCACACTCACAGCTTCACACACTACCCTCAGGGGTATAATGCTTGGCCTCCCGGGCCTTCTGGAATCTGGGCAGAATCCTCTTTAACCTCAGAATTCTTGCATTCTCCATGCACCTAAAGCCAGGACTAAGTGGATGATGCCAACGTCTGCTGCCACCTGGAGCAGTAGCCAAGCTTTCCTTTCTCTTGGCCATAGGGTTGAGTGCCTGGGTGGCTGGGTACTCTGAATAAAATTTTAAGGAACAAATTGTCCATGCTGCTGCTTTTCTCCAACCTGGTGTGGCTGGCGCTGCCATGCTTGAACCTGGTGCAGCTGCTGCCGCCATTCTGGAACACGGTGCTCTGTTGCTTCCTTCTCAGGGCAAGGTCTTTCACATTTGCAGTTTTGAGGCTGCAAATGATAGAGACTTGCTGCCTCTTGTGATGCTCTCAGGCCATCTTTTCTACTCTTGTTCCTCTTCAGCAGTCAGGATCTCCTCAATTCCACCTTTGCCATCTACAGCTTTACTAGAGCTTCCCTTCTGGCCAAACTCACAAGATTTTAAATCATCCTGCTGGGTTTCTTTGCTCTTGATTCTCAATATAAATCTGGCTAAAAGCCACCAACAATAGCCATGCCACTTCCCCAACATTTGACGGCCTTGAAATTTCCCTCGTCAGATTAACCAGTCTGCTGCCACCCTTAATCTCAGTTTTAGGCAAAGTCCTTGGACAGGAGCAAAATGCAGACAAACTTTCTGTCAAGCCATACCACACATCGTCTGGAGTCCAACAACCAATGCACTCCTTTTTTCCAGCAGAAACCTTCTGAACCCTGTCATTACTGGCAGGATTTCTACCAACCTTCTGGTCTTCTGAGCTCTGACTAGAATCTCCCAGACAGAACATCCAAAGGCGTTCCAGCTCTAGTCTTTCAGGCAAGATCTCTGAACTTTTCCAAACTCTTCCCACAAGCCATTTCCAAAGGCTCCTGAACCACATGGTCAGGTATAGTCACAGCCACAGCCCTACTCCCGGTACCAAATTCTGTCTTGGTTACTTTTTTCTTGTTGCTGCAACAAAATACCCAACATCCAAAATGAAGGAAGGAAAGGTTTATTGAGCTTACAGTTTTTGGAGGTTTCAGTCCATACTTGCCTGGATCTGAGGCACAGTGGCATATGGCAGAGGGCTACAGTTCATGGCGGCGGTACACAGCAAAGAAGCAAGCACAAGAAGGGAGGAATGGCAGATAACAGCCTTTCTCTCCCTTACATATACAAACTATCTGCCCTAGGGCGGGTATAGCTTTCACACTCATAATCCCAGCAAACTAAATCAGCACAAGTTGCTCAGTTCCCACATGGAGTTCTACTACTCTAGGGTTCTATTGAGCATAGAGTGATTTTATTCAGTATGAATAAAGCATAAACATGGATGTGTTAAGGAGTTGAAATCTTGAAGTTTTCTGTTACTGCAACATGACCTAGTCTCTCCTGATAAAGAAATATGCACAAGGCTACATGATATTTTACCATAACAAATGTGAGAATGTGTAAGTAGACATGTTGAGTGGAAATAAAACTAAGAAATTTACTTGGGAAAGATGGTGAGATATATAGAAAACAATGATTAAAGATAATACAAGTGTCTCCTCCAATAACTCAAGAATTAAATGTTTTAGGAACTTGTAATTGTAGGGAAAGTGACTAGAAAATAGGTATCTAACCGAGCATATTGTTTGCTATTTTGGTGTCCCATATCAAGAGTAAAAACCTGAATAGGGAAGGAGTTGTTACATTTTTCTTTCAGTCAAAAGAAGGATAATTTGGTATATTCTAGCGCGCGCACACACACACACACACACACACATATATATATAATTTATCATAGATAAAAGTTCAAGAAATAAAAATTGATATATGGATGAATAACACGTGCTTTTTATCATCTATAGTCTTTTAGTTCAGAATAACCTTCTAATCTATTGTCCTAGAACGGAAGCAGGTTTCCTTAACTATGATGACAGAAACATAAATGCCACAATAAAAATTGATTTTTGCTCATAAATTTCACCAGATTACACAAAACTTGCTGTATTCTGTCTACTTGTGTGTGTCAAGTACTTACCGACTCTTAAAATGCATACCATTGCTCAGGGTATCTGCCTGGAGAAACACATTTTGAAAGAGGGTATAGCACAATTGCTTCTCCATTCTGACCTCAAGTAGGTAGAATTCATCTTCAGAGACTCTGAAGTCCAGAGTAACTAACATCTTCTGCCAACTCTTACAGTCTTTTGCTAAGAGGAATTTTTTAAAAAGAAAAGATGGTCATACCTCTTACACAAATATAAAATTAACTTGGATTGAAGATCTCATATTACTCACTAAATAATGAAAGTGTAGCTCATATGTAACAAGCTGTTCAAATATTTGATTTATAGAAATTTTTATCATTTACTGGAAAAAATTGATTTTTATAAACAAGACCTATTTTACACCTATGGATAGAAAACATTTTAAATTAACATCAGTTTCCTACTCGTTAACTTCCATTTGTAATGACTTGTAAATAATCAAGCCAGAGAATCTAGGGAAAATATTTTTATAGAATCAGATATGTCCTACAAGATTTACTAAATAATTCCTGGCATTTCATTGAAATTAATCCCCTTTCAAATCCTTGCACAGTTTTTCCTAATACACTACTATATTCATGGCTTATAAGTTACCTGATCCACAGAAAATGTAAAGATTCAGGTAAAGCAAAAGCACTTATAGGCGAATAAATATTTGAATATTTTACATGTAAACATATCTTTGAATAAATTGAATTTACTCATATATTACCAGGAAACAATTATATTCTTTTTTTTTCACACTAACTCTTCAAATCCATTCTTTAAATTTCTTCTTGTTAATAATATCTGCATTCTTAGACAGTATCCAGTACTGATCAGGCAAATCATCCAGCAAATTTTCCTTTTACCATTAATGCAATCTAGTTCCAGGAATCTTCTTTCATTCTCTGTATCAGGCCTGAATTTTACTCAGAAGTTTGCAGGAGGATAAAGGAAAATGGCCAGTTTTACCTCTTTTTCCTGCTCCTCCTTCAAGATATCCAATAGGCAAACCTTTGGGTTCCAGAAGTTTAAGCTGAGATTGACAAGTGAAAGAAGAGGAACATTCGACTCATAACAGTAGGACTCAGGTGCCTTCTGGCATCGTGTGTTTCATTTTCACACCCTGAGCTGGGTGTGTCGACACTTCCATGTGGTCACATGTAATGTCTCCAACTGAAACCAATGGAATATTCAGATTTTGTGAAACATTCTTAGAGAACATCTGTGCATTTTGTTCCTAGACAACATGCTTTAGCTACAGCTTTGTACTTTTAAGTTTTCAGAAAAAAATTTAGAGGCACGAAGTTCAAAATATCCAGTAGGTTAATTGGATATCTTAAAATTGAGAGGCACCAGGTTCTCTGCCTCTTTAACTCTAGGAAATGCACATGAAGCATTTGGTCTTTTTATGGTTTTTCTTCTCTCGACTTGAAATAGCAAGAAAAAACTAGCCAGCAGAGAGTTTTAAGAACTTATGATAAAGGAATCTTCACTCCCTAATTTTGGCAATGTCTACTAATACATTCTTTATGTAGGAGAGAAGAAATACTATCTTCCCCTGTTAGGTACACAGCTGGGGCTCCTATAATGAAAGGCATTAACTATGACTTCCTTCAGGTGACCAGGCTTGATGGGAAGTGAGAGTGGCTGCCCTGCTTCTGCTACCTTCTCAGTTGTGAAGGTGCCATATTTTAGTGTAGTGTGTTCTGAACCCTATAGTCTGTATTTGCTTGTATAGCCAAGTGATAGATAATGGATCAAAGGAAAAAAGTGTTTGGTGCCAAACTATTGGAGAGATGTTTTTGTTAGTGAGTTTCCCTTCACTGTAACAAAACATCTGAGGAAAAACTCAACCTCAAAAGAAGAAGGGTTGATTTTGGCTCAGTCCATGGTTGAATGACCCATAACTTTCAACTCATGGTAAAGCAGAACATCACTCTGGAGGGGAGTATGTGGTATGGAAAATCTTCTCATCTCATGGCAACTGAGAAACAAAAGAAAGGACATGGTGTGGTCTCAATACTCCCTTCGAGGACCTAGTCCCATTGACCTAATTTCCTCAAACAGTCCCCAACTCAAAGGTTTCACACCTTTCAATAATGCCAACGTGGCGACCAAGACTTCCTCATGTGAAGCTTTAGCAGACATTAGGAAGTGAGTCTCCCTTGCTTAATCTATTTTGTACTTGACTACTGTTAAAAGTCCTATCATGCATAAACACTGGCATATAAGATCTTGTACATGTTATCTCAGGGGAAAGATTGGCAACTGTGTGTTAGGTAGCTATATTTGGGCTGAGACAGTTTTAGAATTCAAGCTAACAAATATTCTGTTGACTTAGGCAATACGTCCTCTAGTCACTTGCAGCATTTAAGCACAGACAAATGATCATTTATTTCCCAGTTGCACCAGGAATTGGAATGCTGAATGAGCTGATTTCCCGTTGCTATACTTCATGATTGTCGGTGTTGTATGATGCTATAATTTGGATCCTGGGTGTCCCCCAAAGATCCATGCTTTGAAGACTGGTTGCCAGCGTATGATGCTATTCTGAGGAATATGCAGGAACATGCAGGTGATGGCTTTACTTAGAGCAAGTTGGACCACTTGGGGTGTATGTGGGAACTGGTTGGTTTACTGAGACTTCAGCATTTTCTCTTGTCTTTTTCCTTCTTGGTTCCCATGGAGTAAACAGCTCTCCTGACACATGCTTCTTCCATAATGTGCTAATTTGCCACAGATCCACAAGCAACAGGGCCACCTGCCTCTGACCGAAACCTCCAAGACTGTGCTAAAACACACACCTTTTGTTTATAATCTGAGCATCTCCAGGATTTCATTACAGCAATAAAAAGTAAATGAACACAAATGTCACTTTCAAATGCATGAAACCAACTTACATTTTTGAAGTATTAGGGATTCAACTCAAGGCCTAACATCCTAGGCAAGTGTTCTACCCCTGAGCCACATACCTGGCCATCTCTCAAGTCCCTTGGTAAGTTGACCAGGCTGGCTATGAACTTGCAATCCTCATGCCTTAGTCAGTCATGTAACTAGGATTATAGGCATGTCCTACCACACTTGGCACCAACATTGTTTTATGTTATTCTTCAGAGATTTGGAAAGAAAAACCTTGTGAAAGTAAACACCAGTTAGGAGGGAAAAGGAGAAAGTGAAAGTCTGTTATACTATTAGCGTCTCTTAGTTTATGAAAAAGGGAGGTTTGGGGGGCAGTGATATAGCTCAGCGGCACAGCCCCTATCTGGCAAGCACGAGGTACTGAGTTTGATTCCTGAAACCAAAAACAACATAAATAAATAAATAAAAGTAAATAAAAAGTAAAATTTGTACTAATATCCATTGGAGAAATTTTTATGCTTATATCTTGTACCTAGAGCAACTACTTTAAAGATAGCATGTACTGCATTAATTAGTGCTTTTTTTTTTTTTTTTTTTTTTTTTTTTGCAGTACTGGGGATCGAACTCAGGACCCTGCGCTTGCTAGGCAAGCGCTTATTCCACTGAGCTATATCCTCAGCCCTTAATTAGTGTTATTCTGTGATTTTGTCATGAAATATTTTTACTTTTTTTCCCATAAAATAAAACAAACAAACAAAAACATACTATTCATTGAATTACTCGGAATGCTTTTTGAGAGCCTAGCATGTTTTCGGCATTATATCATGTAAAAGGAAAATTAGGTTATGAAAAAAGACATCATCCTCACATTCATATAGCTTATAGTAGAAGAAGCAACAACAAAAAAAAAAAACAAGAAAAATCTCTAATGTATTTTTACTCCACTCCACTATCTTACCCGTTTAAAGCTCCTCTTTTGAAATGGGCCATCAACCAAAATAATTTTTTCATAGATAATTTAAAATGAAAAATCACTAGCAACTTGATGTCAGTATCAAGCCAGTATTAGTAATTAAATCAAGCCAGTATTAGTAATTAATTCACATGTGTCACGTTTTATATACTAGAATGTAATTCATTTATTACACATCGTCAGATGCAAAGAGCTGCCTGGGTCTGCACACACAATTTCCTCTGAACTGTATTCTACCTTTATGGAAATGTTCTTTCTCCAGTCCTAGTGAAAACAAAAAGCCACAGCAACATAAATTTAGACCAAATCACTCAGAACATAGCACACCTACGCCCTATGTACTTTCTACTTGCAAAGTTTTCAGATGCCTTTACAAGCAAAGTGGTTAGCAAGGAAGGACTGCCTTCAGGATTAAGAGCAATTGTGGAACTGTATATTTTTCTTTCAGTTGGTTAACTGAAAATCATTTTCTATTTTAAAAGCAGGCCCATCAAAGGCAAGTGTTCAATTTTAAGCTAAGCTCTACAATATTCTTTTCAATAAAATGTCTTTCTGCCTCTTTCCCTTTCTCATTTCGACGTCCCATTACATATTTCCAAAAGCGCGGCTTTCGTACTTGGCATATGCTGTGATTGTACAGAATGAAAAGCTCTGACAGGCCACAAAGAAAAGTATCACTTGCCTCAATCTCTGAGGATAGGACTCTTTGAATTAAGACTGATTCCACCTGCGAAGCCTGATTGAGCCTGAATTGATAATGCCTTCATGTTGTGGGTTTTCTTGCTTTATTTCCTCTTGCATTCTTTTGTCATTCCGCGATGCATTGTGGGCCATTATCCGATTTTCATAGCAGCATGAGTGATCACCAAAATGCTGTGAAAGAGAAACTAAATCCTTAAAGAGAAGTATTCGTTCAAGGCTCCTAGGAATCGTATGCCAATATTCTTTGCTGATCATTGGAATTCAAAGCTGAATGTTGGATGCATCCAGAGGAATTTCACTTTATTTCACAAAGGTTTCTTTTTTTAAAATTTTCCCTTCCTAAATGTTTAGAGCTCTTGAAAGGAGGGGTCTTCATTTATATTTTTACCACTGCTATTCTATAGCTAGATCTATGGTGTTATGTAGCAAAAGGACATGAAAAACCACATCACATTTTATTTAAGTAACTGCTCTTTCTCCAAAATTTCTATCTATACCTTTATAAAGAGTGTCGCACTTTGTCCCAAGTATATATGGAAAATATGGTTTTGAACAACATGTGATGAAGGTGATCTGACAATAGTAAACTCAATATAAAACAAATAAAAGTGACCAAAAGAGGCAAACACTGGAAATGGAAACGCTGCCCATTTGGAGGCAGAACTAGCAGGCTGGATCATGTGAGCAGCAGGCAGCTGTGAGTGATGCTCACAGGATATCCGCCATTTGCAGGATACGTGTCTAGGCTATGGGCATAGACAAGGGACTAGATACACTTTCTCTGCTGTTGACAAGTATAAGGTAATGTGCCACATTCTACAAAGAAATGGGTTTAAATTCTACAGAAAGAAATGGATATGAAGCATAACGTGAGACAACTCAAATATTTATCAATTTTTAAATGGATAAGCAGCTTGCAGTATATATGGTATACAGTGGGGTGCTCATACATGGATAAATACAGCAATAATAGAAAATAAAGTACTGATAAATATAGCATGGATGAGCCTCGGAAATGTTATGCAGGAAAAGAAGCCAAAAAATAAAAATAAAAAGGACCACACTGTGTATGTTTCTATTTGTGTGAAATATCCAAAAAAGGCAAATCCAGAGGGACAGAAAGTAGATTCGTGGTTGTCTTAGGCTGTGGTAGAAATGGGCTTATTTATGAATATAGAGTGGCTTAGTGGAGCAGTGAGAATGGTCTATATCTGATTTATAAAACTCATTGAATTTACATTTTTTTTAGTACCAAGAATCACACTCAAGTCTTTGCTCTTGCTGGGCAGGCTCTGTGCCACTGAGCTATATTCCCAGCCCTGAACTGTACAATTAACTGGGCAATTTTAAGCTGTATAAACTTTATCTCAGTGAAGTTGTTTTAAAATAAATAATATACAAGAGGGAGAGAAAAATAAAAAGCATAGAGAAAGACTTGTAGGAAGAGGCCTGTATTAGTTTGCTCTGACTGCTGAGACAAACTGCCACAAATTAAGGTGACACAAATACAGTCTCTACAGTTCTGACAGCCTAATGTCTGAAATCCCTTTGCTGGGCTAAATCAAGGTGTTTGCACAGCTGAATTATTTTGGAATCCCTGGGTACAGAATCTGTGCCCATGCCTTTCCCACTCTCTAGACCACAAATTGCTTGCCTCGTGGACCTTTCTTCCATCCTCAGCATTCATGAATTATATCCACATTGCTGACTCATACCATTTTGGTGATGTTTGGTGATTCGTCCCTGGGATGAGGAACACAGAAAGAGAGCTGAACTATTCCAGAGGCCAAAATGCTGTGAAAGAGAAACTAAATCCTTAAAGAGAAGTATTCATTCAAGGCTGCTAGGAATCATATGCCAATATTCCTTGCTGATCATTGGAATTCAAAGCTGAATGTTGGGTGCATCTGGAGGAATTTAACTTTACCTCACAAAGGTAAAGTTACCAGTTGAAGTCATATGCAAATGACCATCAGATCGGCACTTTGCAAAGTGTGATGCCTGGAGACCTGCTAACAGTCTACATGGAGCAAAGCAGACAGCAATGGAAAGAACGAACTGGAACGCTACTTCTAAGACTCATGGGACTCCCATTGTAGCAGTGTGTTCTTTAAATGCTATATTTATTATATCTTTCAAAATTAAATTATAAATAATGCACACACAATTTTACATATATCTTTCAAAATTAAATTATAAATAATGCACACACAATTTTACATATGTATGTATTTGGAAGTTCGAAACAAAAGTATGACCACTGTAAAGGAAGTACACCTCTGTAGAAGCAGCACATAACCATGGAAAATATTACAAATTACATCAAGTATACTACTTACCTTTTCCATATCCCATCTACTTGTATGTTTCTAAGTAGTGCATATTAGCAGACTGTATCATGTGCTTATTTTATGTTTGTAGTGTTCCCATGTAGGTCATGTGACAGTTTGTTTGGATATTGATAAGGTATTATTTTCCTGTCAGTCCTTTAAAAACGCTTATTTCCCTTCATATAATTCTGTTTTTGTCTGTGAAATTATGTTTTACATGTAGTTATAATTTATTTGTCTTTTCTGTTGTGTCTCATTCCGTTATATTTTGGGGCTGAACTTTGTTTAATCACCAGTAGTTGTTTCAATTATTTTGCTTTCATAAAAAATACTCTTACAGTTTTTGACATGCTCAGGGGATACAAGAAAAGTACTTGAATTACCAATAACATTCCCATCAGAACTAGAAAAAAACAGTACTAAAAATTCATATAGAAGAAGACAAGCTCCAAAATAGCAAAAGAAATCTTGGAAAACAAGAGAAAATAGAAGACATCACAATCCCAGACTTCAAATTATACTACAAAGATACTGTGGTAAAAACAATAGCTTATTTGGCAAAGTAACAGACATGTGAACCAATGGAATAAAGAATGTAGAAACAACTCCAGGTACATTCACCTATTTGATCTTTAAAAACAGCCAAAAACATACACAGGAGGAAAGAGAACCTCTTTAAAACATGGTGCTGGGAAAACTGGCTGCATACATATAAAAGATTGGATACAAATCCCTATCTCTCATCATGTATTACACTAAAATTGAAATGAATCAAAGATCTAAATAATCAAACAAACAATCTGCTCAAAGGCAAAATAGGCAAAACTCTTAAGACATAAGTATAAGCTAAGACTTTCTGCACAGAAGCTCAATTAAACAAGAAATAATACCAAGAAATAATGGGATCAATCAAATTGAAAACTTTGACATAGAAAAGAAAACAAGCAATAGAATGAAGATGTAACCTACACAGTGGGAAAAAATTTCCAGCTATTTCTTGGATAGATGATTACTATCTAGAATGTGTTAAAGAACCAAGAAAATTAGAATCCCCAAGGTAAAAGACCCAACTAAAAATGGGTAACTGAAATGACTACACACTTCTCAGAGGAAGAGGCTTAAATGATCAATAAATACATGAAAAAAAATTTCAACATTTCTGGCTGTTCAAGAAATGCAAATTCAAGCTACATAATGATGGCATATCTTTCAATTTATTTACCTACTCTTTTATTCAAAAGTTTCTACAAAAATTACATTTACACCGGCAAGAATGGCTATCATTAATCAAACAAATGCTGGCTAAGCTGAGGGGGAAAAGGACCTCTTCTACACTGTTGATCAGATTGTAAACTCATACAAACCCTGGAGAAATCATATGGGGATTCCTCAACAAACTCTTTTAGGAAAATAGGTAAAAGGGGAATAGCTGTGTCAAATGGAATTTCTACTTTTAGTTTGTTGATGAATCTCCATAACTGAAATTCCATTTGATCTAGCTATTCCCCTCTTAGTTATCTTCCCAACAGAGGCAAAACATCATACTACAGTGATACATATACATATATGTTTATATCAGTACAGCTAATAATAGCAAAATCTTGAAAGTGACACATATGTCCACTAACAGGTAAATGGATAAAGATATTGTAGCATTTATACACAGTGAAGTACTCCTCTGCCATAAAGCAGGATACATTTGAGTCATTTGTGGGAAAATGAATGCACCTTGAGATCATAATTTTAGGTGAAACGAGTCCAACACAAAAGCTTAAATATCAGATGGTTTCTCTTTTGTAAGAAACCCAAAATACAGATAATTAAAGAACAAAACAAAACATAATAGGAGCATAGATCTTTTGCAAGATGAAGTGGGACCAAGAAACAGAGTGAGAGGGGAAGGGATGGAGGAAAAACGGATGAAGAAAACAACTAAGATGTGTTATGTACATCAGCCCACTCCCCACAACAAGCTTAATCATTATGTAGTGCAAATTTGTACCAATAAAGATAAGATATTAATAAAAAGTAATAAATAAGAAAATATTTCTATACTTACATGCAAAACTGTAGGATGTACAAATGTTTACCTTTGCAGGATGTTGACTAATTGTTTTCCAAAAGAGGTACAGCAATTCTCTATGCCAGTATCACTTATAAATTCCCATGCTTGCTAGGTCTGCTACGTGAAGAGTGCACTGTACCCCTTTACACACCCTGACTTGCCTGGTCACACCTGGGTGGTAGCAGCTGGATTGGGCAGGCTGGGATCACTGCTGGCTCACATTCACCTACTGGTTCATCCTAAACTGTTTCTTCTGTACATCCCGCTACTGTTGTTGTGGAAGCTGGAATCCCCAGGACTTACCAAACAGGAAGAGGTAGCACAACAAGGACTCGGGAAAGTTAAAACTACATGAGATGATCTGTGCACTAAGAGGCCAAAGAAAGGACGTAGAGTACAGAAAAATTTTCTTTCTTCCCCATGCCAAGAATTGTCCTGGAAAATCGAGGGGTGTTAGGCAATACTGTCCATTTACTCACTCAAATTTTGTGGATTCACTTACCAGATATTACTCGTTTTGTTATATGTTTTAAATAATTATGTTTAATTTTCTCATATACATGTACTTTTTTTCTCCTTGCCACACTTCCATCCTTCTCTCACACTTGCTCTTCTGGGATAATATCCACTAAGGAAGAATTAGTAGATTAATTTTTTTGTAGAGAAGTCAGGCTAAGCAATAAGTAATCTTTTATTTTCTCAGTGTTGTAACTATTCTTGAAGTTTGCGGTTTTGTGTAACAGCAGCTTGCTCTCAAAGCTCACAATTCAATTTTATTGAAATTCCATGACATTTATGAAGCAGTTTGGAGTGAAATGACAATTAGAGGTACAAATCCATCAAATGCGAGTCTGTTCATGATCATGGCACATATTTCCACTTGTCTAGGTATTGTTTCATCAGAACATTTCTAGAAAAAGCATTTTGTCACAGATTTTCTTAAGAACTTTAGTTCCTATTGTTACTCTAAGAGTGTCCTTTTTGAGTCATATTTCCTACAAGCTTCTTGTTGATATGTCTTTGACAATATCTCTGAGGGGAACTATTTAGACATTGTGATTCTACTTGATTCAAATTGTGTGCTGTGTTTTCTCAGGAACTGATGGCTTTACTTAAATTTTCTACATGTATTTCATGTCCAAAGACATATTTAGACGCCTACAAAACTAAAATACTAGTTTAGAAAGAATCACTAGAAAATGTGGAAAATGTGATGAGTGTTCCTGAAACACTTCTACACTAGGCATTGTAATTTCCAACCACACTAACTTGGATATAATCATTCAGTTTATTCAATATATGTATACTATATATAAAATGTATTAAAACATTCATCAGCTATAGACCCAACCTTAAAAGAAGTAGTAATTCATTCTTGTTGTTGCAATGAGTACAACGAGACATGCACTCACAAGAGACTGAAAAATGCAGGAAGGAACAAAGATTTACTCAAAGCTGGCAAAGGACAGAGGAGATGTCCGTGCCAGTCTGGGGTTGTCTCGAGTTTAAATACCTTTCTGTGTTTCCATAGTAACCATACAACCACATTAGCTCATTTTGGGGACTTTTGTAAGAATGTAACAGAAGATTGTCACCTTTGGCAGACCTAAGGTGGACATTGTGGTTTGATGTTTATCCCACTTCCCAATTTGTTCTGTTTGTTTAGTTCCTATTTTATGGTTCTGTTTTCTTTGGTGGGTTTATGGTTAACCAGAGGAGGGAGTAAGGAGTGAGTTCATCTACACTTTAAGGGAATGTAAGTGACTGCTCTTAAAAATGGAGTTACAGAAAAGAAAAATGGATTCTCTCTTGCCCTATCATAAGAAATATGAGAAATGTATCTCAAATAACTAAAATTTGAAATAGAAATACTACTCATTATGCACTTACTGGCTGAGAAGCGGTGCTGAGGGATAACTGTTAGATGAGGGGAGTAAGAAAAGTGTCAGGAGTTCCCTGGTATGAATTTCCTACAGCAGTAACAGCCCGGGTTTAACAGTTTCATTATCATCACTTCTATGCCGTGATGAATATTAACAGACAAGATGACAATGGCATCAAAGTGAGGCCCCCTGGCTTCTCTGACCCAGGTAGTTTTGCACAGAGCTGGACCAACAGCAAATGCTACCAAGCATCTCCCATCAGAAGATCCAGCGACTCCGTATGTGAGCAAGGCTGGCGAAAGCGCTTTAATGGAATAATTAAACCATAAAAATCACAGTGTGTCAGTAGACTCCTAAAACAGTAGGTCTATATTTAAAGAGTAGTAATGTGAACTGAGGACATAGGAAATAGCAAGTAATAAAACAATGAAAGATAACAATTTGAATGTTTACTTACTACTGGTTGCTATGTCACAAGTGCCCTGCAAGAAATTTTATAAAAATACTTTATTTAAATAGAAAAGAGGTCCATATTATCACCACAATTTCCTAAATAAATGCATCAATAATAGTTGTAAGTTGCTAGCCCAGGAAACCCAATCTGATTAACTAAACTAGCAAAGTAACTGGCAGAAGGTAGAAAATTCACCCCAGACAGACATGAAGTCCAGAGGGAAGATCCATGGCAAAGGCTGCTCCCTAGGAATGGCATGGCCAAAGCCCAGTGGTCAATAGTTACACACTTTAGCTCTAGACAACATCCCAGCACTGTTGGACATTAAAAAAAAGGCACATTCATGATTAGCTCTTCCTACACATTAGTGGTGCCCTCTGAAGTTTCATAGATGTGAGTACTGACCCCATACCCACTGCACACTAACCCCATACCCACTGCGAATCACTGTAGATGAGAGGGAGGAAGGAAAGAGGGCTGGGGATATAGCTCAGTGGAATAAGCGCCTGCCTAGCAAGCACAGGGTCCTGAGTTCAATCCCCAGTACCGCAAAAAAAAAAAAAAAAAAAAAAGGAAGGAAAGAGGGTTCAGTGGTTCAGTCCTCTTCAGCTGTTCAATAGCAATCAATTGCCTAATCCCCAATCTTACTTTCAGAACTGGACATTCTCCCCCAATTAGAAAAATGTTCACATGCACAGGGTAAGTTTCCAGATGTTACTCTCAAGGCAGCTTAGATAATGAGCAGAAGTACATTTTTCAGCCTTATGTCTACTTAAATGAAAACTCTATGATCCTTCCTTCATTTGCAGCTAAGTGGTGATAAAGTCTACAGAAAACTTTACTTACAGAAAACACATAATCTTGAGGGGTGAATGTAATATGGGTAAATCTATCTGTGAGCATCTGCTTTAGGCAAAAGCATAGTGAACATAGATGAAGTAGGCTATATATCCTAATATTCTTAGAGTAAACCAGCTAACTAGGGGTCATGTAAAAACAGCTCACTTATGCATATCATTATCAAGTAATTTTCCTGTTAATAAGTGCACTGAACATTCATCCTAGAGACATAGCATTGATATGAGGCTAAGATATTCAAAAAAACTTTCTAAGAAGAGTGTCTGGTATTTAGATATCTGAAAGACAATTTTTCAGGCAAAGGAGGATTTGTTATTGCCAAATAAAAGTAGATACAGATCTGTCGGCCTATAATATATAAGTACTTTCTAGGTTAAGTGAGAGGAGTAGTCATGCTAGTGATTGAGTATAACTTAAAATCCAGGCATCAGAAGAATGGGAAAGACCATGTGGCTTGTGAGAAACAGCCTGCTCTCTAAATCAATTCATTCTCTGGAAAAAGGTGAGGACTCAATACCAGGTCTGCAGTGATTCGCAGTGGGTATGGGGTTAGTGTGCAGAGAAAACATTTTCTCCCGCTAAGATGTGCTCTCCTGGAAATTACCCAACTAGAGATCAGGACGCCAGCTAATGAAGACCATGAGAGGTTTGGGGCAAAAGTCCATTTAGAGAGATCTAGAATACAAACAAGCTCAAACTCTTGTTTCATTGCTTCGGGATAGAATTCCATTTACACTGGGGCTTTGACCTTATGAGAACATTGTTGGTGGCAAAAATACTATTGTCTTCAGAAGTAAAGCCAAGAATTAGGCTTCACTAAGGAATTATAAAGCAAGCTCAACACCGCATGAGCATCATAGAGAAGTGTCATTCAGTCCTCTCTGGGGAAATCTCCACATGGACCAGTGACACTGAGAATCAAACCCTAAAATCATCATACTGGGAAGAGTTTATTCCTTTTTAATTACCTGATCTCGCTGAAATGTCCCTGTGGGTAGAGAGTCCTTTGCTGGTGAATCAAAGGATGATAAACAAATAGGGACAGATTAAAAGGATAAATTCTAATTTCTATTGGTTTTCCATTTAGCCTCACTTAGGCAAGTTTATTGTAACTTGTATTTCCTGCCTGCCCAGACCATGTGCTTGTGCACTTGCGCACACACACACACACACACACACACACACACACACACACACACACAAAGTATCTTTCATCCCTCTCCTCATGCGGCCCAGTCCCCTTCACAATGCTAGCTTCTTTGTTCTTTGAAATGGAAAGTCACACATTACCTCATGGGCCCTGTCCAGCTCCTCTGTGATTTCTAGTTCTAGTTCGTCATCCGGTTCATCTCCCTCAGAACCCTGACCAAATACTTACATAGTCGTATGTTACTTAATAAAAGGGATGCAATCTGAGAAAAGCATCCGTAGACAATTTTGTCAATATATGAACATCATACAATTCTTCACGACCATAGCTCTGGAGAAATAGGACACACCTAACTGTGAAGGAAGAACTACAAGTGACTTTCCACCTTTGTAGTCTTTAATCACTATTTTTCTTTTTCTATAAATTTTATTAGAACATGCTTCAAATACATAAAGTTTTGTTCATGGTGTGGAGTCAGGACATGTACATAATACAGTACATGGTAATTCCCTTTATCCTTTTCCTCTCTTCTCTCTTGCCTGTACCTTAGTCCCCTCTCTCCCTGTACCTTAGTCCCCTTCTCTTTTGTGAAAGATCTCTCTTCCTGTTTCCTATTCTCTACCTTTTATTTTCTCATTAATTTATTCATATTTGACTTTCTCCTATAAGACAAATAAGGCAGTATTTAAGCTCGTACATTTGATTTGTATTTCACTTAACATTAAAGTCTCAGGTACATCCATTTTCTTACCAATTAGTTGTTTATCCTTCTTTAGGGCAGAGTAATACTCTACGTAGTGTAAATATCACATTTTTCTTCAACTGTTCTTCTGTTGATGGACATATAGGCTACTTCTAAAATTTAGTTATTGTGAGTTGTGCTGCTATAAATATGAGTGTGCATGTAACGCTGTAACACGATATTTTAACTCTTTTAGGAAAACACCTAAAAATAAAATGGAATTTCTATATTCAGTTTGTTGAGGATTCTCTATGCTGAGTTGTTGAGGATTCTCCATGCTGGTAGCTGTACAAGTTTATATTCCCACCTGCAGTGTGGAGGGCCTCTTTCGTCAGTTCTGCTTCACCACTATTTGATATTACTTCATTTCTTGATAGTAGCCATTCTTTCTAGAATAAGATAGAATCTAGGTATTATATTAATTTTTCTTTATTTAATGGCCAGAAATTTTGAACATTTCTTCACATATTTCTTGATGCTTTCTACTTATTCTGAGAAATGTGTAACTATTCATTTCAGCTGCCAATTTTTAGTTAGGTTTTATTTCTGGGGAAATTGGTCATTTGAGTACTTTATGTATTCTAAATGTTATTCTTCTGTCCAAGAAATAGTTGGCAATTCTTTTCCCATTCTATAGATTGTCTTTTCACTTTTTTAGCTATTCCCTTTGCTACAGAGATGTTGTTAATTTGATATAATCACATGTATTATTCTTACTGTAATATATGGGGCAACTGTGATTATTTTTCATTTACTTATTCTATTGCTTCAATTGTCATACATAATGTTTGTATTTCTTGTATGGAATTAGTACATAGATATCATCCAATTTATTTACTTTTGGTTTTGTGGTATGAAAGTCTTTGCCTATGTTGTCAAGAATGCTCCATAGTATAACTGCCAGCAGATTACATTTTTTTGTTTAACACTGAGCTCCTTGATCCACTTTGATTTTAATGCAATTCATGGTGAGATACTGATATAGATTCAATATTCTACATGTGCATAGACAGTTTTCCCAGTACCACTTGTCAATAGTGCTATATTCCTAAGCATGTTTTTGGGTTCTTTGTTAAAGACCAGATAGCTGAATGTGCCTGTGGTCGTTTATGCATTCTCTATTCAGTTCTACTAATCCACTTGTCTTTTTTCCCAGTACCATGCTTTTTTATCACTGTAGCTTTGTAGTATAATTTGAAGTCTACAGTTATATCCCCTGCTTTGCTCTTGTTGCCTAGGATTGCTTTTGCTATTCTGGGTCTTATATTACTCCTCATGAATGTTACAATTACTTGTTCTACTTCTATGAGGAATGTTGTTAATATTTTCAATGGTATTGTATTAAATCTTTGTACCAGTTTTGGAAATACAGCCATTTTAACAATATTAATTCTGCCTTTCCAGGAGTAGGTGATGTAGTTTTGTTTTCTGATGTCCTCTTGGGTCTCTTTTTTCAGAGCAGTGTAGTTTTCGATGTAGAGGTCTTTCAATTCTTTGGTTTGCTTAATTCCAAAGTATTTCTATTCTGGTGGCATTGCAAATGAAATTTTCTGAATTTCTTTCTTGGTAAGCTCTTTATTGGTGTACAGGAAAGCTATTGATTTTTGTTTGCTGATTTGTATCCTGCTCTATTATTAAATTTCATTATTAATTATAGTAGACTCCTGGTGGAATTTTTTGGGTGTTATGTGTGGAGAGGTTCATGTCCTCTTCAAACAATGATAATTTGACTTCTTACTTTCCTATACATATCTGTTTCTTTATTTCTCTTGCCTAATTGCCTGGGCTAATATTTCTACTACTATACTGAACAGGAGACATTATAGAATATTCTCTTGTTCTTGATTTTAGAGGGAAAGCTCTCCATTTTGCTCTGCTTAACGTGTTGTGAGCAATAGTTTTGTCATAAATGGCTTTTATCAGATGATATAAACTCCTTCTATACATATTTTCTTCAGAGTTTTTATCATGAATTAAATTTTGTCAAATGGTATTAAATTTTGTCCCTGCATCTATTTTGATATTCATGTGTTTTTTGTTCTTGCTTCTGTTGCTGTGATATACTCCATCTATTGATTTGTGAATGCTTAATCATCCTTGCATGCCTAAAAATAAAGCCCATTTGGTCAAAATGTATGCTTTTTGACAACCTATTGAATTCTGTTTGTCAGTATCTTGCTGAGGAATTTTGCATCTGTGTTTTTTAAAGAAACTGGACTGTAGTTCTCCTTCTTCAGTTGGGTCCTTTTCTGGTTTTAGAATCAGAGTAATGCTAGTTTCCAGGAATGAGTTTCAAAGTACTTCACCACTTTAAATTTTATTAAGGAGCTTGAGGAGTACAGTATTGGCATTAGCTCTTCTCAGAAGTTCTTGTAGAATCCAGTGGTGAATCCATCATGTCTCAAGTTTTTCACAGTTAGTAGTTTTTTATTACTACTTCAATTTTATTGTCTGTTGTTGGACTGTTCAGGGTGTTCACATCATCTTGATTCAATTTTGATATTCACTTTTAGTTTCATTTCCAGATCCAAACACGTTGTAGCTTCTGGGTTTTTGTACATTTAGAGGTTGTGATGTTCAAAGCAACATGAGATTAAACAAAGCACAAGAGAGAGTGGTACAATGAAGAGACACAGAAAACACAACACATATGAAGCTGCTGCTAGTGTGTCCCGCTGTTTCATGATAAACATTTTATAAGTAGGAGTGTACTCCAAAGTAACAATGAAAAAGTACAGTATAGTAAATAAAAAATCAGTAACAGAGTTGATTATGATTGTAATTAAGTACTGCATATTTTTATGTGATAAATAGTATTGTAGGTATGCTGGCACCAGCATAATAGCAAACACTGGACTAATGCATTATCCCAGACCTTACTATGGCTATGCCATCACCAGGAAAGGAATTTTTGTAATATTGTAATATAACGGAGCCACAGTCATATATACAGCTTGTTATTTATCAAAACATCCTTATGTGGCACATGACTATTTTCACTTGCTCATTTTTTCATTGACTGTCCTTATAGGATACAAAGTCTATGAAGGATTTGTCTGGTCATCTCTTATTTATTTAGTGTCACATATCCAGATTCTGGCTAAGGGAAAATACACAATAATTATTTGTTGAATGATCAAGTACATGAGAAGCTGAAATACTTCTTGTGGCCTTCTTCAGGGTTGTCTACTCACACCTGAATGGAAATTAGTATGTTTCCTACACTGAAGGAAAGGTACCTTCAGAGGAGCTTTAGAAATCTGATTTTTGTCTGAGCTGCTTCGTGTACCTTTTTTCCTGTTTTGAAAGGAAAAAATACAGAATCACATTTGACAATGAAGTGGGTATAAGAGTTTCTCACGGTTTATGTAAGAAACACAGTGAGTACTATTGTCCAAGGAAGATCTATTTCAGTATCGCAAAGAAGACTGCCTTAGATCTGTAAGTGATTGGTGTTATTTATTACATAGATGTTTGAAAGACTAGATGATTACATGAATGAATGCAGATTTATGACAGATATAATAATGCACAGATTTGAGGGACTTTCTTTGGGCTATGAATCAACCAAAATGCAAATATGATGATTCTTGCTTTGAATCTGGCAGGCTTTAATTAATATTTATTAGGTAGGGAGTAGAGTCTCTAGTTAGGAATTTAAATTAACAAGCAGGTGCTTTCTCTAATGCTGCATGTGTAGACTCAAATTGTTTAGCCCAGTTACCATGAGTTAGTTCCTTAGCTCCACACGGTACTTGTGCTTCATACATGAAATTCGAGTATTTTGGCAACAAGCAGTACTTGAAGAGGCAGATGGTTTAAGGCAAGGTTAGCCTCCTGCTTCTGAGGAAGAAAACTTGTAGTTCTTTATTACAGTCTAGGCAAAGCTGAATATTCTTATATACACAGTAGGAATTGATTCTATAAAAATGGATTTCTGAACCTCACCATTTTATTCTATATGATAACACAATTATTTTAGCAGAGGAAAAACCCTTCAATATGTTTCAGTATGTCACTAACACCTCTGAGGAAACCATGTATGTTGCACTCTTTTCTCAGTCTAGAGGTGGAGAAAAGTCTGACTGTTTCTAAAGTCTTTTGGAAAGTAATACAAATTGTACCTTTATTTCAGTTTTACTAAGTATGAAAAATACCTTGCATACAATGCAAGAAAAGTAGTGATCATTTAATTAAGGATAATTTCTTTTTATTCCAATAACACTTAAAAATTACAACTTACTCATACATTTTTAGTAGTTATTTATGAAGCGATCATTATAAGATGAGCCTTGAATGAGAATGCTGCAAGTTCTGTCTTCGTTAAATGTTACCATCACACTGTGAGAGACAGATTATGATTGTTCTTTTTTTTTCAGCATAGAGAAGTCACTTATCCAAGATCATAACTAATAGCTCAGGTTTCTTTTATCCATGCTAGCAGATGTTTTATTTCTTTTTTTATTTTAAAGACAAAAGAATGGAGACATATCAACAACCAAACAGACGTAAACCATAATAACACAAAAACAATAAAGGAAATACAAAGTTATAGACAAGATAGTAGGGAATAAACAATGGATGCTGTAATTACATAATGTTATCTTCGCATTTGTTACTCAGTTATACAAATAAAGGACATATAATTAATCAAACAATTTTCTCCACCCTCATCTCTACTGTTCTCCCACCCAGTCAGTGATCTTCCCTCTGATAATAACTGTACTTTTCGGTGTTATTCATTCCCTTGGGATCTCACATTGGGAAGACACATGGCTGCTTCAAATTATGCTGCAACAAATATGGGTACACACTATTTACTCTGGCATTAGGTGGAAAAGCACCCAACTTCAGAGTACATAGGCAGGGAACCAGGCACATTATGATCAGCAGCCCACTGACAAGCCCTCAAGGCCCTCAGGAGCCTGGTCAAGTCCATGGGATTGACCTTATGCACCACCAGGCTCGGCCCTACCGCCACTCACCTGGAGGCCCAGTCCAGTCTAGGGGTCACCTCCACACATTGCTGGGCTTCACCTCGATGCGGCATGCCCAGGGGCCTGGTTGAGTGGCGGGGTTGCCCCCGTGTACTGCCGGGCTCTGCCCCATTGCCAAGCACCCAGGGGCCTTGTCAAGTCCAAGGGGTCACCCCTGCAGGCTGCTAGGCTCTGCCCTGATGTGGTGTGCCCCGGTGCCTGGTCGATCCCATGGGATCACCCACGTGTACCACCAAGGCTCTGGCCTATCACCATGCGCCCAAGGGGCCTGGTCCTGGTCCTCAGAATTTTCATGTAGCCTCAGGGGAACCCCCTTCCACCCACAGGCTGCTGAGCTCCCTGTCAGGGCCCCCGGCTCACCTTGTAGGCCACCAGTGTCTCCATGCAGGCCACCTGTGAATCTTTGGAGGCTATCCCACCCAGCTAGAGGACCAGGTCTGCACCCTACTTCCATGTCTTTGCCCCCTCCCACCTCTCATTCTCCAGTGCTACTGCTCCCCACCCCTTACACAGCAGGGCATTGGGGGCACTTACAATGCTGGACACAAGTGGTGTGAAGTATCCCCCACCAGTGCTCACTGAGGTAGTCCAGGGTGTATACTAAGTTTAGTTTTTTAGTTCTAGGAGACAATTGGAGGAGTTTCTCTGGTCTTTGTGTAGAGTATGTTGTCATCTCTCCGACTCCCACAACTGCTGCTTTTTTTTATAATTGTCGCTATGGGTTCATACAAGAATCATGTAAGCAAGCTGTATGAAGTCTCTCTTGGTGCTCATCATAGTTGTTTAGACCGGGTCCTGAAATCTGTGGACTCGGCCCGTTGCTGTTGGGAACACATGTTGGGAGCAGGGAGCACCAGATCTCAAGATGCTCACAGAGGAGGTTCAGGGTGCAAGCTGAAGCCCAGTAACTCAGCTCGTGCTTCCTTCTTGGTGTTGGAGTAAGATGGGCATGGGGCCATCTGACCCACCTCTATCTGCTTCTTTGTCTTACTGTTGTGTTCCATTTCCCATTTGGTCATTGGCTGGATCCCCAGGAATCGCCATGGCCCTAGGGTCACTGCCTCTGCTCTCTGCTGCTCTCTGCTGGTAGTATCTTTCACAGGGGAGAGGTAGCAGGTCACAGTCTCAGGGCAGGCGTAGAGCTAGGTGTGGCGGGCAGTGTACCGGTTGCTTTGTCTCCACCTTGCCTCAGGATGCTGATTAGCATGTGTTGCTGCAGAGTGGACATGCTGTTTTAGTGGTTGTTGTACTTTTGCATCGTCACACTGGGTTTCACAACCCTCCCAACTGCTGCTGCTTCTTTTCTGGGCTGTGCTTTCTCTGCTTGGGTTTTGGCCCAGCTCTCAGAATTCTGCCCTCCTCTGCCTGAGTCAGGAGGCTCCCACAAGCACAGGCTTCTGAATCTGAAGCTGCGAGTGTAGCAATGAGGAAGCAGGCTGAGGAAGTGTATGGAGTGGTGACCCTTTCTCCTGCTCCTCTTCCTACAACTGCGCAATGGCAGCCATCCAAGCTTTTCCTCAGGGAGAGATCTTGTTTGCTCTTTCTGGTGGCTTCAATTCTCATTTCAAATCCTTCCTGGGACCAGGAGACCCACTTCTCTCCTTCTTGTCTTTCTCATGTTGCTATATTCCAGTGTCTGGGTGGCGATCTTCCAGGAAGATCTTTCTCTCTCTTTACCTGGTCACCATCTTCCTGGAAGTTAGGATGTTTTATTTCTTAATAAGTTCACCAACTAGATTTTTGATTAGGAGCATTCTATTGTGAGATTTGTATAAATTCTATGTGGATTTGTGTAAATGACTTCCATTTTTCACTAGTGATGAATCCCATAAGAAAAAGAACTCTGTTAGTCTTATGCCTTCATGTCTTTCCAGTCTTTAAAGGGAGTTCATGCTTGATAGATATTTGGCAAGTTAGAGAATGAAGGATTATGGAAGTAATACAGCATAAAATGGAATATGCTACTTGTAAGGCAATCAATTTCCCATGATTAGGTATTCTCAGGTTATGAATATGGTGGCTGCCTGTCATGGATGATCCTTGAAAGAAATATAAAACCAGGAGATAAATTTTCCTGTAGGTAATGAACTCAAAGATTCTAGAAAATGCCGAGATATTTAACTTGTTTTTACTGTGGCAAAGAGTTATAACTGTATTCACCTTACTATAAAGTTATTTTAAAACACATAATTGAATATAGGAGGGAAAAACTGTTCATGCCATTTCACCATCACCGTTCTAAAACCCGAAGCCATCCTCCACTGTCCTGAACGCCATATTCCAATAATCTGAGCTACATTATGGAAAGCAAATTAAGAATTTCACGTGTTATAAAAAATGGAATCTTAATTTGTTTCACCAAATAAATGCCAGAATAAATGTTCCAGGGCAATGCGAACTATGTATCACTCCTGAGCAAAAGGAGTCATTACAGAGAGGGGAAGTTCTGGAAAGATACTTTCTAGGACACCTGGAAACTTGCTGGCCCATGGGAACACTGGCTGTCCTGCAATGACATGTGTAATGCTCCCACAGCAATTTTTTTTAGCTGAGTTGCACAAAGTGTGCATGTTGTGGTAGACTCAGGGCACTTAGTAGAAAAGTCATCCCATCTTAGAGCTACTGAAGCAGAATCTTTGCTTATAGAGCCTAGGAAATAATGTTAATCTTCCATTCATGTGGTTGTGAAAATCACGTAGTCTGAAATTTGTGGTTGTGAAAATCACGGAGTCTGAAATTTGCCAGACCCAGATCATCTAGAGAAAAGAAACCTCAGGCCACACATAAAAAAGTATATTTCCCCAATACACACAGTTGTCAATCTCATGCTAGTCTACCTTCTCCAAACACAACCAATAAAGGGTGTTGGAACTACAGATAGACAAATATAAAGAAACAGAAAGTTTTGCTTAGTTAGTTTAGTTTAGTTTTGCTTTGCTTTGCTTTGCTTTGCTTTGCCTTGCCTTGCCTTGCCTTGCCTTGCCTTGCCGTGCCGTGCCGTGCCGTGCCGTGCTGTGCTGTGCCGTGCTTTGCTTTTTTCTGTTGTGTTCTGTGGAACTGACACTTGCAGTTTGGGGCGTGGGTGAGTGTGGAACCTTTAGTGCAGGCCAGCAATGTGGAGAGCAAGAAAGAGTTGATACTTGAGCTCAAGTCTGAGGGCTCATTAACAACTTCTTGCTCAGGAACCTCAGTCTTCTTCAATGTAGGCTTGTAACAGCTTGGATAAGGCCCACTCACATTATGGAGGGCAATTTGCTTTACTCATAGTCTAATAGTTTAAATTTTTATCTCATATAAAAAATAACAGTGACATCTAGGCTGGTGTTTGACCAAATACATGGGAGACACGGCCTAGTCTGTCTGGCATATGAAATTAACCATCACATACAGCAATGGAAGAAGAGAATGATCATGGGGCTCATTTATCATTAGGACCCAAAGGAAGATACATAACTGTGGACAAAGAGACCATAGATGTGCGGCTTATTATAGACATATGTTATACCAAAAGAAAGAGCAGCGAACTCCAGGGGAAAATGACAGGATGCATCTCAAAGAAACAAAATCAATATAGTGACATTTCTGATGATTTTATTTTATTTTATTTTATTTTATTTTATTTTATTTATTTATTTTTTTTGGCGGTTCTGGGGATTGAACTCAGGACCCTGCGCCTGCTAGGCAGGCGCTTATTCCACTGAGCTATATCCCCAGCCCCAATCTGATGATTTTAAATACACACACATTTGTGTATTCAGAAAGAGATGAGAGAGAAAGAGGAGGGGAGGGAGAGACAAAGCAACAGAGGGAAGAGGAGACTGTTGGAGGATTATGTCAGGTCATCTCAATCGAGGTTTTGATTAGTTTTGTTGTTGTCATTATTGTTTTGCTACTGGGACTTGAACTCAGGACCTTGTGCCGACCCAGCAGGCACTCTGCCACTAGGCTATATCCCCAGTGCTTGATTAGTTTTTACTCCCAGCCAAAAATGAGAATAAACTAAACTTGTTCCCCAAATTATTGGACCAGAGTAAGATTTTTTTTCTCTCCCTGTTCTGATTAATCACAGTTGCTGACAAGTCGGAATTCCATAAGAAAGAAAAATCTCCCAGGTAAATGTCTAACGCCTGGTGTTTAAGACAGAGAACTAATTTCTTGATTCATTGAAAAGGCAAATTTGCCACCACTCTCACGGGCCATCAAGTTTCCATGTGGACATGCCAAAATGCCTGCCAGAAAGCACCGTTCCAAATCTCCCCCTCACTGCAATGACTCCTTTGGCTCCTGAGGAATCCATATTGCCCGGGAATATTCATTCTGGTATTTATTTGGTGGAACAAATTAAGAGGCATTAAAATTCTATTTCCTATAACACATGAAAATCCTCTTGATTGGCTTTCAGTCAAAAGCTTTCAAATCAGATTTCTGGAGTTTATTAATGGAAAATGTTAAGGTACATACATGCAATTTCTGATTAAGGCTTTGTCTCTAATTTAGTAAAGATAGTAACTCCATACATTTGAATAATTTTGCAAAAGTAACCTGAAGGAATTTTCATATCTGCTGATTATTTCATGACATATGACTTCATCCAGGGTTACTAGAGGAATCGTTTTAGAATAGAGCAGGAAGCCTTCAACCTTATGGAGTTAGCATTTTGGCTTACTTTCTTCTGATTTGACCATGTGGGTTTCACACCTATCCATGTGTTTCACAGGTATTCAAATTATAATGGATTCTCAAATTAAGTCCACATGGTTGTGGGTAGAGCTGGTTCCTGGACAAAATAATGATGGGACGTTATTTTCTGTTTTGAAAAATCTGTGCGATTTTGTGTCACTAAATAGAAACAGAATCATTACTTCTGTTTCATGGTCATTTCCTACCCCACTCCTATGGCAGTAGACAACTGCCATTCTGTCATCAAAGATCAAACTAATTAAAGGTAGAATTCACTAAGGAGATGACTTGATGTTTTACCAATTCTAAGTAACAAGTTGCAAATTATAAGCATCATATTTTTCCTATTCACTCTCCTGGCCACGAGCAATCTCAACAGGGACTCGGTGACTGTATTCATACTCTTCCTTTTCTGTGCTTTACACATAAACATAGTTTAGGAATGAGTGTTAGTAAATAATGGTTGAGATGATCGTGAACAATCATAACTTTAATAAATGTCCTGGAATCCTCACAATTGATAAATTAGGTTCAGAGTTATGAAAATTAAAGGAATGTGACAATCTAAAAATTTTAATACAATTCATGTCTGAAAAAATGTTAAAACAATGATTTCTGGACTTGTAAAGGCAGTAAATGTGTATTGATTCATTTATATATTCATTCTACTGATTGTTGATTCTATTTGCTAACTATGACTTGGAAGGTTCTGAACTATTTCAATGGTGTTGTGAGACTCTGTAAAAGTATTCATGGCTTGTACTCCATGAGGATTTGGGACTAAACTATCATATAATAAAAATTTTCCATCAGAAGGAGAACGGGAAAACCAATGCCTCTTATCATAGAATTCCAAATCATTTGAAGCACTAATCTTACACTCCTGACTATTCTGTCATCTACACTGGATGAAGGAAGCAAGCATTCCAAGTTAAACATCATAGAAATTGACCTGTGACATACCAGTAATCCAAGAGTTTTACCTTGCAATTTTTTTAACAACTTCTATTTATATCAGGATTCCCTTTAAGAACAAGGGAAGTCTAAACTGTAGAGTATGTTTTTCTTCATTTAATGTATATAATTTTAGTGCTGTTCCTCTTGAATAGCAACTTCCTTTTAAATGTTTATGATTCATTCCTGCTTACCATACCATGATAAATATGTGCTATTTTTTGGGAGAGTTTGGGTGTTCCTGTAACTAATAAACACTAATTACTCTCCATTTTAAAAGAAGAATGTTAGCTAAAAGAAAAGAATTCAAAATGAAAGGCAACTTTCAAATACAGAAGGTTTACATTTTTTTTCTAGTCCTAATTCCAATGGCTCTGCCTGGAAAAGTCTTGAGAAAATCTGTTCAGCTGTTTAGATTTTTTACAAAAGCTCCACGGTTTCAACCATGAACATACATCCGGCTAGCAAACATTTTGTCATATTTTTTTAGATAGCTCTACTTTAAGTAGGTCAATAGATTATTTTCAGAAAATATTTTTTCCAGCTTAATATAAATTGCCAGTGATCTTCTCAGAATAATAATGACAGGCGCACAGGGTGACATTTGTTTTTCTTAAAAAGTGGTATTGATATCTAAGTATTAGTGATTGTATCTAAGTATTAGTGATTGATAGTTACGGTGGTGTGTTGCTGTATGGTTTGGGTAACTTACTCTCTGGAATGAGGCCACACCATGCCCATACGCTGAGGTCACAAGCTGTAATAGGGACGGCAAGGTAATGCTCAAACATAATGGTATTTCTGGAGAGCTCTATTTTGTCCAGAAAGCTGTGTGAAAAATTAAAGTAATTACCTGAAGAACAAAACTCCAGCTATGAAATGTCTCCATTTTCTCTGTACATGTTTCTAAATGTCAGAATTTGAGGAAACAGAGATTGATTTAAAGTTTGGAATTTGAAATATAGTTTGTTCATATTAAAACTACCTGAAATGTTCTTTGTTACCAAACTTTTAATACATAACTTTTCCTCTTGGAATAACCACCTATTGCAGATTTTGTACCACCAGAAAACTGAACTGCAAGATACTGTAGGAGGAGCCATAAATTAGAAATTTGTCTTAAAACTCAATAAGCTATGACACAATAAGTAATGATCTATCCAAAAATATCCCCAAATAGACATGAATTTAATAGAAAAGAAATCAAAACTACAAGATTTACTTCACAAAGATACCTTTCATCTCAGAAATACCTGAAAGGGTGAGATGAAAAGACATGAGAGCAGAGATGAGAATGATGATATATTTTACAGACAGAGGTCAAAATAGTGTGAATGATTTAAAATCAACACCTATTTAAAATTGTAAACAGTGAACATGAGGGATCGTTTCATGCATCAATTAATATTTTTGAAATCTCTGCCATATTTTAATTATTTAGATATAATCAAATTGTATCTCACACAAATTTCTTAAATAGTCTTCTGATTGGTACCTGTTAACTTCTTCCAATCCATCCTGTACAATGTAACCAGAATAACCCATCTAAAAAGCAAAGCCACATTGTTCACTTTGAAGCTTTTAAGGGTTGACTATCTCCATAGGATGAACTTCAAAACTGTCAGTATAAAAAAGACCAGGTTGTATGACCTTTAACTTCCTAACTTTGACCTCTACAGCTCCCGATATTATCCAGCTCCAGCAGCATTGGCAAAGATAAAACATAACATTGCTTACTCTCAAGTGCAAAGTCTTCAGGCAGGAATCTACGCCCGTTTTCCTCTTTGGCATCTCCACGCCCTTCCTTGGTCTTTACCTTCCAGCTGTAGCAAACACTTGTCATTTTCTCACTTCATTCCTATGAGCTTGGTTCATGTTTTTGCTTTGTATTTCTACTTTATCCTGTTCTTTATCCGACCAGTTCATAATTATGTTGTCCTCCAGGAAGCTTCTCCCATCTTCTGTGTGATTTGATTTTCTCTGTCTGCCTTCTCACAGCACTCCGTCAAATTTGGTTGTGTGAAGCTTTCTTCATTCATTTGAAAATACCCATTAAAATGCATTTTCTTGGAATAGAAACTATGCGAGGGCAGAGATGGGTTCACCTGTCTGTTAGGTATCGTTATCCCCAGCTGACAAAGGAAAGATGAGAGGAAATGGATGAACGAGGGATGACAATATATGAAGGGTCTTTGGTGCTAAGATTCAGGTATTTGGAGACTGTTTCTGCTGCCTATTGTGAATATTTAAATAACTTCATAATAAATAGTTTGAAAAGATACCACCACAGAGTTAGGAAAAAAATTCACTACAAGCAAATTTCACCTTCCTCTCTTCCTTTGATTTTCATTGCTATTGGTAGTATAGATGAGTGGAGAACAATCTGCTTATTGATAGGAATAGGAAAATTGCAGAATGACCCAGTGTCCCATACAAATTCACTTTGGCATTGTTTTGGTCTAGAATTTCTTTATTCTTCAAACTCTGCCAAGATTTTAAATACTAGTTTTGCTTGCTAAAGTGTGATGAACTGGAATGAACTGAAAGATCTCTCTCTGCAACTCTCCAATCTGTCAAATCCTCTTTAAACTTCCCGGGTTTCATCCTTGAAAGCTGTTCTGGCAGCCAGCTGCACCACATAGGTGTCAAAAATTTTATGCAATTCCACAAGAAGTGGGGACTTCCTTTCTGAAGGTTTTTCCTTGGATATGGTATTTAAGATTTTTTAATTCAAATGTACATTTAGTTCAGCATCAGGATGTGCACATATAATCCCAGCACACTGGGAAGTTGAGGCAGGAGGATCACAAGTTTGAGCCCAGCCTGAGAAACTTAGTGAAAAGCTTTTCTCAAGGAAAAAAAAGTCAAAAGATGGGATATAACTCAATGCAAATGCCTTGGATTCAACCTGCAGTATCACCACCAGGAAACCAATTCTTCGGCAGGTATTTCAAAGTGATTTTGGAAAGTGCTTCCTTGTCCTCTCATTGGTGTCAGGTCTTTGGTACAAAAGCGTCATAGATCACTGATATGTATTAAATATATTTATCCTTTCTGATATAGTCAAGACTTTTGCGTTCTCTCCTAGAGATTGCCATAGTGTATCTAGGCCCTTCCTCCAGCCCAGTTTCAGTCTAGTAAGTCAAACAAACCCTAATGTTCCTGTGTCTCCTCAATAATTTAGGTTCATATCACTTTAACTACGTTTTCGTCTTCCTTTATCTCCCTAAGTCTATTGATCCTTCTATTTGCTGCCCTTTAAAAGTTTTTCAAAATTCTTTCTCCTCAAAGCTTATATAAATCAACCTAAATGGCACATGTGGAAAAAAAATGAAGAAATACTTACGAGTTTTAAATGCTAACTCAAGCATGAATTTTCATTTCTCCAGAGTTCCAAATGGTTTTTTTTTTCCCCTAGGAAAATATCCACATGACCTTTTACCCATTTCGTAACAGTTTTTATACCATTCTATTTTTTTCTAGAAGATCTTAACTGGATAAGTGAAGCATTGCCTTCTATTAAGATGTGATTATTCCTTTTGTACTGGCATTCTTGCTAATATTCAAGAGCAGTAGTCCCACTTTGCTGACCATTTGCGAAATGCTCGGTGTGCTGTTGATACTTTCACGTCAGGTACCTCGGATGAGGGTCACCAGCATCCTCTAAATGCAGACAATACTTTCAGCACTGAGCAGATGGAGAGGCTGACTCAAAAAGTTAAATTAGGAGGGAGTATTCTTTCACAGCTATGACAGATGAAAATCAAATGCTGGTCCGTCTGAACTCGATGCCTATGCTTTTAGGACAGCTCTATCCATTGTTTCTAATTTTTAGAGATTACTGCATTTCTTTTCTTTTATTTTTAATGTCACTAAAACACGTAGAATGTCCACCAGTGGAAAACTGTGTCTGAACAAAGCTGGAAAACAATCAAGGCCTTTTTCTCACAAAGGGTAGGCATAAAAATTGCAGAAGGGAATTGTATTTTTCTGAGAGCACTAGAAAAGTTGTTCAGTTGGTGCTTGTCTAATGAAGCACTACCACTGTGGCTATGCTTAAGGTTCTCTGTGTAATTTACCTTGAGATTGTTAATCATACCAAACAGGGTAGTACCTTAATTTACTGAGCGCTTACTATGTGCCACATGCTATTCTAAAGGCTTGGTATATTGTATACCTAATCCTCCTTTGCATTGTTCACTTCTCAGGTAAGGACACAGGTACAAAGAGTTAAGCAAACCTTTGAGGGGACATTGTCAGTAAAATATTTGATCTCTGAATTTTATTTATTTATTTTTTTTTGCGGTACTGGGGATCGAACTCAGGACCCTGCGCTTGCTAGGCAAGCGCTTATTCCACTGAGCTATATCCCCAGCCCAAGATCTCTGAATTTTAAAAGTCATGACTGGTGGTGTGTGTCTCCAATCCCAGCACTCAGGAAGCTGAAACAGGGGGATTGCTGCAAGCTGAAAACTAGCAATGGCTCCAAAGCGAGTTCAAGGCCAACCTGAACTGTGTGGTGAAACCCTGTCTCTCAAAAAGACAAAAATAAATACATACATACATAACATGGGAAACACAAAGAAAAGATCAGAGAGTGGTGCAGAGGAAATGGGTGAGGAGGAAAAGCAAAACGCAAAACCTTTTTGAAGTAAATTTAGACTATTGGCCTATAAATGAAAAGCATTTCTGAGTACATTGATATTAATTAGACATTTTTTCAGCTTCTATCAAGGGAAACAAATGTATTGCTTTAAACAGGCAAGATTTTACTCATTTATGTAAGAGCATTATGAAAGGATCAATCCAAAGTTGTTATGGTTTTGCTGGTTCCATTTATTAGTACTGCCTATAGTTTTCTTCCCCTACGTACACCAGTATTATAAAATTACCTCATACTCTATAATAGCTGCAGGGACTCCAGCCATTAACCTGAAATCTAGCAGCATCAAGTACTAAGGCAGAGGGTAAAACTGAGTTTTTTCCACTGATATTGCCGCCTCCCAAGAAGCATTAAGAGACTTGTTTAGATCACATTGGCCAGGACTTCATCCCATGGCAACACCTGCTTTTGAAAAATTTAGGAAACATACTCATCTGTTGGGGTTTACTCTCTCTTCAAAAGCTGAAAGTGCACTATTGAGCCAGAAAAGACAAAACCAGATAATGTAAATCTCACTTTCAAAAAATCTAGCAAGGGAAAGTGGAGGCAGAACAGTACAGAGTACACAG
This sequence comes from Dinomys branickii, assembly GCA_004027595.1. Lineage (NCBI taxonomy): Eukaryota > Metazoa > Chordata > Mammalia > Rodentia > Dinomyidae > Dinomys > Dinomys branickii. The sequence goes on along the minus strand of PVLD010000959.1, from coordinate 66,227 downwards.
CTAGTCTTAGGTTTAGCATTAATTCTTAACCATATATCATTTCAATTTGACTGCTTCCAAGTTTCTGGTATATCCTCTACACTTGAAGTTATAGAGTTAACTCTTCTCCCCCCTTTTCCACCACTAGCAACAAAAAAGTAATTAAGAGATAGATGAATGTCACAAACAATTTGATATTGGCCCATGACAGAGGATAAAGTCCCTTTGTTAAAAATGCATTGCAGTTAAGTTCCAATATCTCCGGGTATTTTTTCTCTTTGGCATAACTCTTTGCCCTGTTAAGACTTTATTCTTCTCTGGTTTTTCTGCTTTCTTTTCAAATGGTAAATTGATTGGAAGCTGGGACATATCAATGCAACTTTGATTTCACCCGTATTTTTGTTAAAGTTAATGAACACCCACCATTTATATCTCATTATCTATGCTAGTGGACATATTTCAGCTAGAGGCATTGTTCTAAGACCCAAGTAGAGACAACATTAAATCTGCCTGACCCTTAATGGACCCCCTTGGTAGAAAGACTCCAACTAGTTTGGTGGTTCTTCCTCATGCTACTTTTATTCATAATTCCAGCATTGCAAGTAAAAATCATGATTTTTAATCTCTCTGGCCACCAAAAGTTTTGTTTAATTAATTATGCAAGCTAAAATGCAAAGGGAGTGAGTTTACTACAAGTGTCAAGTGGAAAGAATCTGAAGGAAAGGAAGGTGAACAGAAAAACTGAGAATTACACTGAAAAGGAAAACTAGGATGAAGAAGCCAGAAAATGCTATCATAGCCTGTAATGTTAATCTATAGATCTGGGAGAAATTAGGTCTTTGGCAAATCTGCACTCAAAAAAGGTATAGAAAAAAAGGAAGTGACAAGGTGACCCTCTTGTCCTTGCTTTTTTATTATTTTAAAGAGAAAAGAGCAAAAACACAACAAAAACAAACACAGAAAACAACACAAAAACAATAAAAATGATACAGAATTTCAAAACAAAACGATAGGAGATTAGCAATGGTTGTTGTACGACATACTGTTTTCTTCTTACTTAAACTGCTTTATCAACCACTTCCCTGAATTCTGGATCTAGCTCTACGGACACAGAGCTCATTTAGCAAGATACATGCTATAGAATTTACATTCCACAATATGGTCTTCAGAGTTTCATTTTGTTTTCTAAAACAAACCAAATTCCCCTCTTTACCCATGTCTGCTGTTCTTATGAAATGGAAATCCCAGTAATAGAAAGATCCTAAGAAATAAAATAAGTGTCTCTTCAGCATTTGTCAGTAAAGGTCCAAGAAGTAAATACTACAGTATGGAGAAGGACATTCTTTGATTAGAAAGCACTGAGGACATACAATGATTTGTTTATTGTTTGTTAGGGTTTCTTAAGATAAGGCTCCATTATACAGCCGGGATAGCTTGGTCCTAGAGCATCAGATTTTTTTATATTACTGTAAATGTACCAAGACATGTTAACTTTTTCACTAATCTGCCCCTAGAGACCATGGCTTAAGGAAATGTATAAGGTTATCAAGTTGACCAGGGGTGGCTTGTAGTGGATTGATACCTGGTAGTCAACTTATAACCCCCAGCTGAAGTGAGTAAGCATGGTGCTGAGTGTGGGAGGCCCACCGGGGGATTGTTGCCAGCAGCATTAGAGGCAGAATTGGACAAGGATAATTCTTTCATTACTAAAACGTTTGGTATCTGCCCATTTGTACTAGCTCTGCCTTTGGTTCTCGCTCAATAAATGGTGACTGAGATTGGTAATCGGGGCTGCAGTCCAAGAGGCTGCAAAACCCCTGATCCCAGACTTTTGCCTCTCTTGTTTTGCTATCTCTCTTACTTTTCTTTACATCTGTGGGCACCTTGTTCTTGGGACCTGTCACCCTGAATAGAATGACAATACAGCTACCCCATGAAAAGACATTGAAGCCAAAACTCAGCATTGATATATTTCTGAAAAAGTCAAACCACTTTCTATGCAAACATAAGCACGTCTCAGATCCAGAAGTGGAAAATAATGTCTCCTGCCTCAAAAGCATTTGTAGAAAGGAAAACAGTTGGAGGTAGAGAGAAGCCAACATATGGCAGGTGTGACCAGCGCAGATGCGAGAGCTGCCAAGCCAAACATCCAAAATAAACTGTCCTTGCCTCTTTTCATATCCTTGAATATTTTCACATGTATCTCACCCACGACTGTGTCAGATCACAAAGCAGTTGAAGTTCTCTTTAATTATATTTAAGTATAATCATATGGAACAGTATTTAGAAAGATATATCAGGATGAAGTACATGTTATTCTCAACCAAATGTTTTGTCAAAGGATTAAGCTCTTCAAAGCAATCAAACTAAGAAGTAGAGAATATAAGTTTTTAACTAGGGAACAAGGATAATTTTATTACAAACAAAATACAATGTTGGAAGTGCATAATTTAGAAGAAACTGTAAAAGCCTTACTGTCAAACATGATCACCTCTGCCTCGTTCTTTCAGAATGAATAGAAAGTGTAGGAAGCATATTTTAATAATGTACTGAACATATTTCTAAATTGGCATCAATTATTCTCATTTCACTCATGATAGATATACAGATACACAGTAGAACATTTACTGCAGTTCCAGGGTAGCACAGCAGGTACTGAAAATTTCAAGAGAACAAAAGGTATTAAACCTCTACTTTTTTAAAACGAACTTCATTATTATGTAAGCATCACAAGGTCAACATATTAGGAGATGCTTGCTACTGAAAGGACTGTTTTACTCACAGATGAAAAGAGGAAGCATCCCATACCCTGAGGGACCATGCAGTGATGCACTCGGGAGTCAAAGGAGCTGGGAAATGGGAGCAGAACCTCCACTGTGCTTTCCAGAAGAAACCGGCGAGGCAGACTAAACAGGCTGGAGACGGACTAGTTTGAAGAATTTCAGTAGGTTGTGAATGTGGGGGGAACTTTCCCTAGTTGTCTGGAAGGAGGCTGTGGACATGGATCTCTTCCTAGGTATCTGCGAGCAGCCTGGAAGGTGAGTAGTGCAGGGAACTGTGGTCCTGAGTGAGCTGGCTAGAGGAGGTAGTTGGAGATGCTGATGTGGATTACCTGGTTTCCACATGAAAGGCACTACAAGTAGAGACGCTTCTCTACCTACAGTGAGGCTACAGCTGAATAAACCCACTGTAAGATCAAATTGTTGCAAGTAAAAATTGCATTTCATACACAAAACCTGCTGCCTGAGGGTTCTGTAGAGGAGCATAATCTGTAGAAATATATGTATAACTTAAGCAAGGCAAGTTATTAGGTAGTCTTTCAGGTTCAGAGGCAGAATAGTCCACAATGCCATCTGAAGGATATGAGGTGGAAGAATGAGCAGCAGCTGTCTATGCCCTGGAGGGGTGGAGGATCCACCAGCCGCTGAAGGTTGAAGGCCTGGAAGCTCACGGTAGTCACTGGTGCAGTCCATGCTGAAGATAATGAAGACCAAATCCCAAAGCCAGTGGTGAACACTGGAGTGCATGCAAAGTACGAATACTTCCTTCTTTCTCTTTGTTTTTGTCCAAGCTACAAGGCTTTTGGTGTCACCTACACCTGAGGTGCGTCTTCCCTCGGTGTGCTGGTCTAAATGTCAGTCATCCATAGACATTCCTAATCTGCTAGATGGTTCTAACTCAAGTCAAAGTGACATAGCACAACTACCATACATTTTCATTTAGCAACAGAATATATTGGACAGTATTTGTTTACCCTCACAATGGAGGAGCCAGTTGGGACACATGGCTGTCTGCTGCCCAGCATTGAGAGTTATGTGCTGTGGAAGGCATCAAAATTCAAAACTCAAAATATGGCTTCTACTGAATGCTTATCACTTTCCACCCTTTGTAAAGTAAACAAAATACTGAAACAATCATGAATTAGAGGCCATCTGTACTTCACATTCTCTAGGAATCAGCTAACCCTGAGAGAACATCTTTATAGCCATAGAAATATTCCATATGTCACAACATCAAAATACATAAAATAAAAAGACACGGCTAATACATCTATCTGCAAGGGTTTTGCTACCAGGAGAAAGTAACAAACTAAACCAGAGAATATAAAGTCACTAGTGAATACAGTAGTGGAAATGATGGAGAGCTCTATATGAAATTTAAGGAACAGGGACCTAATCTAGACCTGGAATCAGAGAATATTTTCTGAACAGAATGTCTCCACTGAGTCTGGAGGAGTTCGGGGGGAAGGTAGGACAGAGCCACTAGAGAGAGGCAGAGTTCAGGACCTTCTGTATCCCATACCATGGGCATGTTTGGGAAGATTAGTGTCCGAAAGAATTTTAATAAGACTGGAGTACTATGTTAGTCAGTTTTCCACTGCTGTGATAAAAGAAAGTACCTGAGAATAACTACTTAAAGAAGGAAAAGTTTTTTTTAGTGTATAGCTTCAAGAGTTCTAGTTTATTTTTCGTTATTGTTGTTTTAGATGTGTTTGAGGCAAAAATGTGATGCTAGAATTGACTGTGAAGGAACACTTCTCATCTGTTGGTGGTCGGGAAGCAGACAGCAAGGGGAAAAGAACCAGCAACAAGTCCATCCGGGCATGTTACACCTCCTTCCTCCGGCTGGGAGCCACCTCTGAATACTCCATTTGGCTGCAAACTCCTCAGTGGGTTAATCCAATGGGTTAAATTCTCCTAAGCTATTTACCTTGCAAAAGTCACAGCTCTGAATACAGGAGCATTTTGGGGAACATATTTTATCCAAACTGTAAGAATTTCACAGAAATAGGTGGATTAACTAAAAAGACTGCTCATCAGACTCTAAATATCTACTTAACAACTCCTAGGTGTCAGCCCTAGCATGAACTAACAGTTGAGGATGTGGGGAGGATTCACCTGTACATAGCTCTGGACTTCCTGGAGATAAGCTCAGATTTTTCTTCTAAATGCAAGGGAATCCTTTCTTGCCCAGGTCTTCTTGAAGAGGCTGAGGAAAAGGGGCTGGCAATGTCACAAAATTATAATTCAGTATTGTCCTGTAAGTTTTATCCAGAGTAAATACTGAGATTCATTGAGAAAAAAGGACAAAGCTCTGCTTTGAAGAGTTTTGGATTTCTTGATTACATGTTTTGTAAACTGCAGACTGTATCGTTTGTTTCACAATATGTTTCAGGAGAGTTTGCGCTGGGCAATAAGCCATCATTGTAGCTGCTGTTGTCTCAGCAAATGAATTGTTTTACCTGCTCTTTCTTTGTGTTAACACATTCTCAGTTCAAGTGGGGAATGGTAAATTAAAAAGCATTGTTCAAGGTTGTGAAACTGATCATTGCCTATTTTGCAGTGAAGTTATTTATCTCTGCTGATTTCTTGTAGGAAGGAAGCAATTGAATCTAACACTTGGAAATTGCTAAAGGCATAGGTTTGGATCTTTGCTGTTGAAGTATCTAAGTGGATTTGTCTCTGGTAACTGTATGCTAAAAAACACTTGCTGAGGGCTGTGAAGGATTTTAAATGTATTATCACGTTCATCTTTTCTGCAACTCTGTAAGGGTGTGAATAACAATCCAGTAAGAGAAATTGATAGGGATTTTAAAAAAGTGTGTCCAAGAGGAACAGCTCAGTGGAGAAAACTGGGATGCAAACTTCATTCAGTCTGATATCAAAGCCCAAGCTATTAACAAACACATTATAGTCATCCTGCCACAGTCCCACACCATCTTCTGCTCTGTGTATCACACAGTCTATAGTTAAAAAAAAAAAAAAAAGCACATAGATAAGAGGATGACATATTAGGTCTTCTGGTGCAATTTAAACACTCACTGAGGGCATCCATTAAGGTACAGGGCAGCTACGCTCATCACTCTTACCATAACAAATTTCATTGTTTCTTTCCAGAAGCAAACGTCTCATGTAGACCTTTGTAAGCATAATCCAGTTGCCTTCTGAGCTTCTGGCCATTCCACTCAGATGAATAGTTACTGTTTTCTAAAACTGCCAGGAGAAGTCAAATGGTACAAAAGAAAGTCTTCCCAACCTGGCAAAAGTTTTCCATGACATCCTAGAGCTCGTCGTATTTCCTAATTTCTGCTAGGGCTGAAAAAGTATATTTAAAAGGTTTATTTTCCGACACTCAAATGACCCTCATTCCTCAAATCCAATGCCCTTTGTGGGATGACAAATAGCCAAATTATCATAAAAGAAATTAAAATCCTGGGGAAATAAATAATCCCTACTAGAAAATGGCATTTAGTATGCCAGAGTACTAAATCACAGAGATAACAATTAACAACCACTCTTGCTTTTTAACATTTCAAAATACAGTTCACCTGCTCTTTGTGACAATCCCTACAGAAACGTCACTGAAACCGACAACTTATAAGGACTAAAAAGAGGACTATCCATTGATATCTTCGAATTGTAGATGTATGGACCCATATACAGACATGCAAATTTAGTCAGACAGTTGATAAAGCAACAACTACTGTTGAGACCATATCACCTTGTCTATAGATTAGTTGTGATTGTACTATTTTCTATGATAATGGGTGTCTGTTTGTCAATATGTCTTTGTACTTTTATGTTTCTAAAATAAAAAAAAAATAAATAAAAAGAGGACTAGAAAGAATGAACACATAATGAGAATCTACTTCTGAAACGTTTATTTATGCACTGTATAAAATAAAAGCTTATTGACCCCTATGGCTCTGCCAGAAAATATATCTAAATAGTTTGCCTGACATTAACAGAAGCATGGAAGAAGCCCTCCTTATGGAAAGAGTGCAGACAATAAATAATTCTACTAGCTCAAAATTCCTGCTGTGGTGATTGTCAGGTTGACTGGACTAAGAGATATGCAGACAGCTAGAAAAGCATCATATCTGGTATTCCTGGGGGAGCTGCGGCTGGGGGAGAGGGGTATGGAAGTGGGGGACATGAGTGAGCAGGGTCCTCTCTGAGTTTAGTTGTCCACCGTCCAGTCCGTTGTGAAAGTGGATGGAAGAAAAAGCAAGGAAGGATGAATTTACTCTCTCTTTCCTGAAATTGAGACACCTTTCTTCTCTGCGTTTTAAAAAAGGACTCCAAGCTCTTTGCCCTTTGCATTCCAAGACTTGTATCAGGAGCCCATCCTACACCTTCATATCCTCACACAGCAGACTTGAAATAAATGCTGCGCTGTCAACATAATTTATTCTGAAGATTTTTCACTGAATTATGCTTTGGGCCTCCTGGGTCTCTGGGCTGCAAACAGCATCTCATGGGACTTAACCTCTACAGTACTGTGAATCAGTTCCCCTACAAGTCGCCCCTCCTTCTCCTCCTCCTCCTCCTCTTTCTCCTCTCTCTCTCGTGGACTTTGTCTCTGAAGAACCCTGAGTTGGTACACCTACCTCACTGCACTGACACAAAGCGTACTATCTTATACTCTAGTTTTGCAGCTCACATTCTAGAAAATGCCACTTAAAAATGCACTGTCTACCCCTTAGACTAGGTATCGTTATTCACTTCTGAGTCTGTCGTTCTTGACTGCCTGCAGGTCTTGATACTATTCAGTCTCTGCTTGTACTCGATCTCCAGCCAAGGGCAGGGAGGGGCATCCTGCTTCCTCCTCTCCTCTGCCTCAGGCTGCACAACTTAGCCCGGTAGCGCCCCTGCTGATGGGGTGGTGAAGTTGTGGGTATCAAGAAAGATCTTTTGGAGACCACATGACCTCCATCTGGAAGTTCTAGGCACTTTCTGGGTGAGCAACTGGGTGAAATCTGACTGGAAGACATGGGAACAGGATACGTTTTCCCCCGCGATTCAGTGCACTGAGATGAAGTGATGTCTTGAAGGGCAAATTTCAGGATCCAGCCAGCAGACACATCCTTGGGACTCTTCTTCCTTCCCTGGCCCTCCCACTTTACCGCCACTCCTGCTCCTCAAGGCCATGACCGCTATTGGGGCAATGGCACGTCATACTGCCTTGGGCACTATTTTTTGGAGAATCCAAGCTCAGACAGATGCATGAATTCCTTACGTCACTCATTCATATACATATTGTGTGTTTATAGTTTATTAAAATATTTTTAGAATAGTATTTCATTGAAATGTTTAAGATCAGATTCTGGAAAGAAAATAAGAATAACTAATTCATGTCCGTGATAAAACATAGGCCAATTATGCAAAATGGATAACTTCAAGCTTTTCAAAGTTATGCCTGTATAATCCAAGTAGCTTTCTCTGGGCTTTAGGTACTAAGCCTTTCTTTTTTTAGGGATTTGCTGAGATCTTGCCAGCATGGTATTTAAAATAAGAATATGTGCTCACTTCTCATTTCTGTTTTATTGTCTTCTTTTTCTCCTCTTTTCCATATATTTTTCAAAGTTTGTATATTCTCTTATTTTATTCTCAAGTCCTAGATGTATGCCTATGATATATGTTGATTATAGCCATGGAGATAGATAGAGAGATAGATAGATAGATAGATAGATAGATAGATAGATAGATAAAGTCTATCTGGTCTTAAAATTCCAGCTCTGCTGTTAGCAAACTTTGTGGCACTACAAAAGTTACTTAATTTCTTTTGAATTTCTAGCCATCTGTAAAATTAGAATAAAAACAGTACCTATGTTAAGACTCATAAAACACAAAGAGTGGATTTAATTAGAACAATTTCTGGAAAATACTAAACATAGAACCATATATTTCCTGGTTTCTTTCACTTTTGCTAGTATATAATTCTTTGAAGGCTGAAAATAATCTTTAAATTTAGGAGGAACAGTACTGAAACCTTAGGACCACAAATGGAGATGTGCTGGACCTAAGCAAGTAATGGTTTCACTGACTCTACAAGTTTATATGATACTGTGTACTGTATTCCCTCATTGAATTTCCTTGCATTAGCATCTGTTCAGTAATTAAAAATGGTCATATGTTAGATATGCTTTAAGATGTATGTATAGTATATGTTAAGTAACACCTCCACTAAAGACAGAGATAGCTCCTAGAAATCAAACATAATATTTCTACTAAAAACTTTTTGAACAATATATAATAGGAAGAATATATGAAAATAGCTAGAGGCCTGCATGAAATCAAATTAGGCTTTACCATTAAACAAACATATATGTTTGCAATAAAATGATATTTTGGTATTCGTAAATCCAATCTCATGAATTAGAAAAAAAATTGAGTAGACCTGAATTTCCAATGATCATCATATACAAGTTTTTAACAGTAACTCACCCAATCAGGAAGGTGCATTTCCTTCTAAAGCCCTCCTTCCTTCCTTCCTTCCTTCCTTCCTTCCTTCCTTCCTTCCTTCCTTCCTTCCTTCCTTCCTTCATGGTCCCTGTGGTGAGGACAGCTTCTGCTTGCAAATCCTACTGCTCAACCGAGGATGACTACTTTTCTTTACTCATGTACCTATCTCGAACTTACATAAGCATTATCAAGCATCTATACTGCACAAGCCAGAGTACTAAACAAAAGGCAAGCATGGTATCGTAAGACACTATTTATCACCTACCAGAAACATAAAACATACCTCAGTGTGCTGCTAGATTATGTCTTCCTCCCTCAATGATTTTCCTTACTAAGCCATTTGAGAAATATGATGTTGTTCCTGCAGTAGCACTAAAATATTGTGATGATATTCTAGGAATATCATGACAATATTTATAGTATTCTTTTTGAATACTATAAATTTTCAAGCAATTATTTCTTTTAAGAAGGCTTTGAGGCTCTGTGTTTTAACAAATAAAATGTAACAATTAAGTACTCAATACCATTTGCTTTCTATTTGGCAGGAAAATACAAAGAGGAAGTCTTTATGTCTTTGTAAGCACTAAAAGGAGAGATTGTTCTTGTCACGGGCCTATTTGTAGTCGAACTTCTCTGTAGAGATTCTTTTTCTATTATTTCCTGATATGATATAATTATCTGATGAATGTCTTTAATAAAAAGCAAAAGCAGAAACTTCATGTAACTTTTAAAAATCCTGTCAGGACATTACCTGGTGTCTTTTGGAGATGAAACAGTCTTTTTAAGTGTTCTAGAGGAAGACTTTGACTAGTTGGTCAAGAGTTAGCATTCACTGTCAAGCACTCCACTCCCATTTTCTGCTGTGTCAATAACTGTTCTGGAAACTGGATTTTCATTTTTTTAATGAAAAACATTTACCTCTGTGTGTCATTATCCCCTCAGAGATGTTCAAATATTTGCTTCATCAACATGGCCCTAAGTTGTTATTTATTGAGCACACCACCCCATCCCTGATGGGTTCCCCCAGAGCCAGGCTTACCTCCCAGCTGGGCAATGTGATTGTTCACATTCTTTCCCTCTCCTAGCGTTCCCAGGCAACACTGCACCAAAAATCTTTAAACTCCCAGGCTGGTGACAGTAGTAAAGTAGAAAAGATGGACATCTTTTCAGTATCTGTTATTCAGCTTCTCTTTTTCTTCATGTACAGCAGTTCACACCAATTCAGCTGGGCAAGCACACTAAAATGAAATGGAACAGATCTGTTTATAGGAAACAACTCAATTCCAATTTTAATTAAAAAATCAACCCCGTGGCTGCAGCACGCTTTGCAGCCCAGAGATGTACCTTGCACTTTCATCTTGTTTTAAATCTTTAGCATCAAGGTGATGCCTGAAGCAAATATTTAATTGGACAATTGTAATCTTATCAGAGAAGGATTTACAAAAATATACCAACACAAAGCTGAAGGTAATGCCTGGATAATCATCTGTATTGTTTGCACTGATATTTGACAACATCCTACTCGGGGACAGCTGCTTTGTCATGGCCTTGAATGACCACAAACCAGAAATTCGTACAAAACTCAGCAGCGACATTCTGAAGGCCCTCAGCTTGAAGATGTGTGCTTTGCTGCTCAGTTCTGTACCCCAGGGATTTCTTCACTAGCTGGTTCATTATGACACACCCAGCAGGAATTCACTGAGTGAGGAGCACCATGCTTGAGTGTGTGTTGCCAGGTGACAACTACCATAAAGAGATGAACTTTCTTAAGCAAGGAAAACTAAAGAATGGTGTAACTCATCCAAATGCATTTAAACTCGTGTTTTAGGGGAGACAGTTAGGATTCCAAACCAGCATGTGTGGCTCACTCTCAGTCCTCAATCTTCAATTCAATCATCAGTCTGCTATTGTTCACAGATAAGGCTACTTGGGGTAATATTAGCTCCCCCTTTGTAGATTTGTGTTATTTCTGAATTAATTCATACAGGGAGCTTTTTTTTAAAAGTACAGATTCATGTTAGAGCTTAAGAAATGGTCCATTAAGCCAACCTGAAAATAAAACCATGATTTCACCTACACACTTCCCACAGTCACAATAAGGACAAATTGAAACCTTGATATAAAATCCAATCTCGGTTAGATATCCAGTTCATGGCCTTTTGAGTACATCTTTTTATCTTTGAAACTTTAGTACTAAAACTGAGAATTGCAATTGCAAAAAGGCTTTATTATACATGTGCCTTAGGAGAACTATCGGAAGGCACGAGGATAAACATTAAGACATTGAAGAGTGTATTGGTTGTGGAATAAATGAAAAATGTGCAAATATTGTCCATATAAAATGTGAAACGTTAAGCTGCCAAGCCATGAGCCCACCAATAAGTCAGGAATTTAACCCCAACAGCGACCCCATGTGACTTCAGACTCATCCTTTGGCTTTGATGAATAAAATTACGATTCCATCTGCCTTTTAGCACAAGGACTTGTAAGAATCAAATGGAAAGATGTAGGATACATTTAGAAAAGGATATTGTGCTACATAGTAATAGAATAAAGCTGTTATTGATGAAGTAGATGTTGGTGTTTTATTGAGGAATAAAATTGTTTTTCGTGATTACAACTCTTTCCTATGAAGTCCTTCTTTGATACGTCTCAGTATTACAGTTCAGCAACCTTGGTTCTGGTTCCTGGAAAGCCCTCTCCTGGATTCCCGCTGTGGGCTTCTAGCTCTTCAAGTCTTTCCAAAAATCTACCCAGTGGCCACTCCGCTCGCACACTTCCCTTTCTTAGTGTACCTCTGAGGAGTTATCACTGCCCAATGAAACGGTCTAGCTTAAAACTACAGAATCGCTATGAGAGTTTCACCAACCCAAAATAAATGGCAAGTTCAAGCATCAGGAACAAGCGACAAGGCCGCGATCAGCGTTAGAAAGGCTCTCGAGCCTCTGCTCCTTGCTAGGGCTCAGCTGTTTACAGTTCCTGCCTGATTGACCCTCAGCCTTCTAACCTGCCAACTCCTCATACTGAAATAATATAAGTTTTCCCCCCTCTATTTCTCTGGCTGGCACAAGATTCCATCACAGTGCTTGAATTTTAATTTTTCCCCCTAAGACTGGGCCCCATCCAAATCACAAACAGAAACACACACACGCGTGTGCACATACACACAATGCTTGTATTTTTCCCTTTGGACAGTGCTACTTGTTAAAAGAGATGGCACAAAAGAATTAGTCAGTGCCTTAGTCTACTTTGGGCTGCTAAAACCAAATGCCATAGACTGGCTAATTTATAAAGCAGAGGGGGCTATTTGACTCATGGTTGTGGAGACTGTAAGTCCAGGAGCAGAGTGCTGGCACCTGGTGAAAGACTTTATGCTATATATTTTCATGGTGGAAATCCAAAGACACGTAAGCATGAGGTAGAAGGAGGATAGGGTACAAACTTATCCTTTTATTAGGAGCTCATTTCCATGTAACTCACAAGACATGACATTAATTCACTATAATGTTAGTTGTTGACTGTGGTGGATTCTTTAGTGGGCAACTTGTAACATGCAGCCAAACTGAGTCAGGGTGGTGCTGGGTGTGGAAGGCCCACCTGAAGACTGCTGCCAGCACAAAAGAAGAAATGGGGGGGGGCAGTGGTATGCTATTGATTCTCTTGCAGATACTTGTTGTGCTAGTTTTCCTGATATAAACTTGGCTGTTATTGTTGAAGGAGCTCATGTCTTTGCTCTAGCTGAGGATGGCCATGGCTCTCTTCAGGGGAGCTCTCGTCCTTCCTTTAAGCATCGCTTCCTTGCTCTAGGGCAGATCCCTCAGCCCGCTGGCACAGAGCCTTCATCCTGCTAGGACAGACTTTCTAGCTGCCACCACTGATTTTTGGGCCTTCCCCTGCAGATCCCTGATACAGATTTACATGAGACATTGTTATGAGCCCTAGGCCTCCAGCTGGACTCCTGGAGGACATTGGTATGAACTTTAGGTCTTCAGCCGGAATCATGCAGGAGATTTCTGTGGGATCCAGGCTGCCCTTAGCTGGATTCTTTGGACCTCTAGTGTGTGAAAATATCTCTTGTACTCTTCTGCATTTGACTTTTTGCGTGACTATTACAAAATAATCCTATAAGTGATGTATCTGTATTCAATATATTCCCTTGCAAACCCTGACTACAGTACTGACTTATCATATATAGCCTTTGTCATATTGAAGAACAATCCTCCTACATGTAATTTCTTTAGAGATTTTATCATAAAAGGGTATTGAATTTATTACATTGCATTTCTGCATTTATTCAGGTAAGAGGTTCAAGATCAAGGTAACTATCCATCCTATTAGTTTCTCTGTAAGGCTGTATCTCCTTCGCTTGCACAGTCTTCCTATGTTCTCGCATGGTCTTCTGTCTGTACAGTGCTCCTTTGTCTAAGATCATGGGTCACAGTGCACTGGGGTCTATTCCAATGAGCTGTTTTTAAACTTAATTACCTCTTTGAGGTTCTTTCTCCAAATACATTCACATTCTGAGTTTTCAGTGCCTAGGATTTCCACATATGAATTTTGGGAAGACAAAATTTAACTTACAACAACTTTTTTTTCAATCATAACCTGTTAGGCTTGAAGAGTTAGATAACTAGTTCTTTTGAACTTCTTACCACTGTGGTACTTACTGAGAAAAACCTGGATCTCTACATGTTTACATTGTCCTCAGTTATTTGACAACTTTTGGGGAATCCACTTACTCTCTCAGTGCCTGAGCACTGTCTTCTGTAACAAAGCAACAATAGAAATATCAAATTTACAAGGCTGTTTTAATGGCTAAATAAAGAATATGGCATGTTTAAAACAAATAGTATCTGTAGTTATTAATATCATCCTTTACTGAATCAGTGATGTAATGAAGGAATAAATAGGACTAATCTGATTATCTCATTTATAGAGGTGTACATTAGAAGCAAGGACGTTTCAATGGCATTCTTGTCGTCCAGGTTTTCAGAGGTAGTACCTGAATAAGAATTCAAATGCCAAAACCTAATTTTCCTTCCTTCTACTATACCGTGATTTTAAAGAAAAACTTACAGATTTTCACTAGGGTGTGACTTCTACCTAGTTATGCCATTATGATAGAGAAAATAGTTCCTATATTTCTGAATTAAAAATGAATTCAGACCACTCTTTTTCAATTATTGAGTCTCTGTGTATTTGTGTGTGGTTGATTTTAATTTAGTTTGAACTACTATTCAATTAAGTTCATTAAGTATTTAATAAACACCTAATTGGGCTGAGCATGTTGTTGAAGATATGTCATATAACTGACACTGAGATAAAGTTATCATGACCTAGTTTAAACCAATTTGATCATAGCCACGTATTAGGTTCTATTTCCTGGGTCTTAGACACCCGTAATTATGTGTTAGTGAAGGTGATCTACTCTTCCACAAGGCTTGGTACCAGGTTTCAGTGAAAGAAAACCTAACACCATAGTCTATACAACACTTAACCATTTTAGAATAAGCATGAATAAACAGTCACGCAATTTTGTTTATAAGTTCAATGAAGTTCCAGGTCTCTGTCTATTTTCCAGATTCCAAAACACTTTGCCTGAAAGTGACAAGTGTATCAAACACTGGATTAGGCCAAACCTTTCTCATTGACAGGTATTTTAGAACACCCTGCAACACTGTAAGAACTCAAGATGATTTGGGGATCAAAGCCAGAGTACATTCCTGAGGACTAAGGGTAAATGGTCTGCTAGATGATATACCTACCTGTTCATGCAAAGAAGGGAGCTTCTCTGATAATTTTGTCAATTTACTTATTGGAAGACCACTAACCTCAGGCAGGTTGCATCTTTCTGGCATTCATGGTGCTGATTATAAAGTTATCTGGGGATGATCTCAGGTAAAGGAATATAGTTCCTTTAGGGTAGTGGCTTTGGTGTGTGGCCATTCTTATTAATGGTAGAGGGACTAGTTGGATATGCATGGCTAATATAGACAATTGATTAACCCTAGAATGTAGACTAAAACTAGTATTTACACTTTTACTGCACTCTTCAGGCTAAAATGTTTTGAAATATATTGCAATTTTAATACCTATATTGCTATAACCTGGCCTATGTGAAATTTATAGACATGTTCTGTCTAGAAAACATAGCCACATTACAGGTTCTTCTCTCAGAAGATGGTACTAACAGATTTGTTTCATTAGAGAAAATGAAAGTATCAGACAGAAAATGAAAAACTTCTCCGGGAGTGACGATGAATGAATAGATAGATAGATAGATAACACGTGCTTGAGAATACTTTGAAATTTTTCTTCTTGATAGAAGCATATATCCATTGTTGCAATAGCAGCTTTCTCACTTTATAGAATTTTATTTTATTTTTTTTTATTTTTTTATTTTGGCAGTACTGGGGATCGAACTCAGGACCCTGCACTTGCTAGGCAGGCGCTTATTCCACTGAGCTATATCCTCAGCCCCAACTTTATAGAATTTTAGACTGCAACATGCATACAAAATATATTTAGAGACCTATTAAATAGATAATCAACTCAAAGATCAAAAATGAGTATTTATTAAATAATTAGAAAACTTTAGATGTCTTACATGCTAACTATGACCTATTGTGTAAAATATTTAGATGTTCTCAGAAGAATAGATAATAAGGGATTTAAAAGGTATTTGAGTTGAGTTTTGGAAAATAATCCATTTAACAACAAAAACTTGCATAATCCCTCCAGTTATATAATAAGCACTTCAGAGCCTCCTACTCTCTCGTAGGTGGAATTCATTATGAATGTATTCTAAGAACCAAGGAGGCACTGTTAATGCAAAGCTCTAAGACACCTTCTCGAATCATCATAGAAGTCATTGTTAGCATTACCAGTAAGGGATGAGGATGACTCAGGTTTATCAGAATATAGCCCCTTTAGATGTTTTACCCTTTTGGATGGAGACACACCACAAATGATTTAATATATGTCTTCTTCATACAAAGAAGGAGGGACTTCTGTTTCTACAGTTTGATGATGATGGTATAAATTCTAATGTCAGGTCACAAAGTTTCTGGTTAGCGATGAGAAAGTCAAAGACAGAAGAGAAAGATGGAGAGTGAATGTGCTCACCTCATGGTGACCAGGAAGCAACAGACAGAGCAAAGGGTCCTAAATAAAATGCATTGTTCACGGCTGTGCCTGTGTAACCCACTCCTTCCAACACAGCACCACAACTGCTGAGTTTACAGCCTTCAAGATTGGAAGGCTCAACCTCTTCTCACTGCTGTACTGGGGACCAAGTCTTCAAAACATGAGCTTTGGTGGGGGCATTTCAGATCCAAACCATAACAGAAATCATAGCTCTTTTGTATGTTATGGTGTCATTTTTCTTATTCTTAATGCAGGGTAGGATTTTAGAGCCCTGGAATGGAGGACAATCAGGGGATTGCTCGAGACTATCTAACCCAGTGGTCCATTGCTTATTTGGCTTATTGTCTTTTGTTTTTCATCAGTGAAACTCTTCTTTTGAGTGAAGCAAGAACTTCAAAGTAATATTTCAATATCTGCATCATGATTTTGGTGGAATTTTTATTTTTTTTATTTTTTATTTTTTGTCTTTTTGAGACAGGGTCTCTCTATGCTGTTCAGGCTGGCCTTGAGAGCACTTTGTAGCCCAGGCTGGCTAGTCTGACTTTGAACTCACCATGATCCTCCTGCCTCAGCCTCCCAAGTGCTAGGATTAGAGATGTGTGCCACCACACCCAGCTGGACTATTTTTTAAACATTTAAACATAAAATTGGTTCTCCATATTCCATGTATGGCAATTAAGTTACATCTTAAAATGAGAACTATAAATTTTAATACTTTGGGATTGACAGTCAAATATCTTTTGGGTATGAAAGTTTTCCTTAGAGGAAAATCCAGAAGCCATCAAAATTAGAGCAAGAAATTCAAATCTATATAAACCATGGACTGTAAAAGAAAGACATATATTTGCTATGCATACAGTAAAAATAATTTTGGTAGAGAGCATAAAATAGATAAACATAGTAAAACTGAACAAAGCCTATACAATTCAAGAAAACAGCACAAAATATAAAACATGATCTATTAGTTTGGTCAAGGAAATAGCCAAAAGAAATGGAATTGTGGAGTGACAAAATAGTAGATGTATGTAGGAATGGTAGATCAAACAGTACACTCCACTTCCATTTCCTCTGCTTTGGAGTACACCAAAATCTACAGACCGGTGATGTTATTCCAACTTCCCAAAAATACATGGCACTGTTGCTCCTGGAGACAGATGTTATTCTTTACACATCAATTAAAGTAAACGATAATAATTTCAACCATGTGACCACTACAGCAGATGAGAAAACACTTTGCTCCTGAGTCAGACTTGAGCACCTGTGAAGCATAATGAGACAAAAGGCAGCACCCATAACAGTTTTCTATGCAGCTCCTCTGGTACCCACTTATTGAATACTCCAAAGGAGTAAAACTGAAAGAATGCTGCCGAGTGACAACTACACGTAGTAAACTTAGGAAAAAGCAATAGGAACAGGACTGCGGAAAAAGGAGGGTGAGTCAAACGGACTTTCCCTTGGATCCTCATGAATACTGCTCATTTGGTGGATCTTACCGGCCGATAAAAGTGAAAGAACTGGTGGAAGTTAATCCATTTAAAACCTATTGATAGGCAATGAGATTGAAGAACATAACATGAATTCTCAAGATGGTTAAAAGTTAGATGAAGCATGTGGGAATAAAGGGAAAAAGCGATGTTATTTAAACCTTAAGGTATTAGTCTGGGCAACTGGTAGATAATGGCAGAGAAGTAGATTTCCATAGGAAGAAAATCCATTTGGGAGAGAAACATTGAGATAATATGCACTGAGGTAGAGCTATCTGTGCTAGTTTTGAGAAGTGTAACAAATATGCAAAAAGATGACTTGAACTCATGTCAAGACGTCTTCTTTGTCCTGATTCACGCAGAAACTCAATGCTGTGATCTTACAGTGAGTTCAGAAAATAAGAACTGTGAAGTGGAAAAAGAAGCTGGATGCATGGTTCCTAATGGATCCTTCTTTTGAGTAGCATGTGATCTTGTTTCATCAATCCACCATAAGTGGATTCCACTGGAGGTCCACGGTGGGTTAACACACGTGCTTCTTTCATATGTCTTTTAAAATGTTTCTCATTTATTTTCAGCAAAAAAAATCACAGGTTTTTACAAACTTACTGGGACAGATGGAAATCTACTTAGTATTGACTTTGTAGGCAGCGTCTATTACTTGGTCTCTCAAGAATCAATCCAACAAAGTCATCGTAACTCAGACACAAATGGTCTACAGTCATTTGATTAAGAGCTTGAAATGCTACAAAAATACATAAATAAATAAATAGGCAGACTGATCAATTTTCCTTTGGGATTATTAGATCAGGGACTTCTATTTACACTATTTGATTAACAATGTCTTAACCTCTGATCCCTTTCCTAAACTAGACTCCCAGTATTGTAGAAGAATACTTTCCAGGCATTACAGATGATAAAAGAATATGTATTAGGCCTTTTGATTTGGTTGTTCCACTGGAATATCACTTCCTGATTCTGGTCCAAACAAAGGTAATTGTTGTCGAAAAAATATTTTGTGTTTCTCCATTTAAGTTGAAAGTAATTAGAGTTATTACATTTTCTCATTTCTTATTAGAAAAATTATCTACGGTTATTTAAAGGAGAAGAAGCAAGTCAGACACACAGGTTGGGCCTTAATTTCTTTGCAGTTTTAGTAAAAGTGTCAGGAAAAGAAGTGAGGCTTTGCTTTAAGATTTTTAACTAGTTACAGAGAAAGAAGAAAATGAATTATAGAGGTCTGAAGTGTGGCAGTATTGTCAGTCTAGAGATACAGATTTCTCCTCACCAAGGTATAATTGTAAAATTAAGGGTAGGTAAGGTTATCCAGCATCTTTTAAGCTAATCCAGCTACTTGGTGTTGGTCAATATTTGGTGGCTAGAACAATGAGAATACAAACAACCACTTGGAACTTCTGTCATTTCCAGCCATGATCACATTTATAGTGTTGTAGAGTGAATGGAATTTGAGAAATGGAAACTCTGATTAATCAAACATTTGGTTAAGGGAGATAAAATGTAGTATGGTTGTTACAAAATGGTGCAAAGCTAAGGATAATGCTTTGCTTAATGTTTGTATACATATACGTGTGTGTATGTGTGTGTATTTCTTCTTTATTTGTAACTGATACCCAAACATATAACAACTGTACCTGTTAATAAGTTACCAGTATCGTTTGACATGTGAGTACATTGCATATTGTTTAAATCAGGTAGCAGAATAAATATATTTATTTCTTCAGAGATTATTTATTATTTCTTTGTGATGAACACTTATGTTTGTTTGTGTAAATCACAGTACATAATTGTTGTCTGTACTCATCCTACCAGACAAATCATCCCAGAGCTCCCTGCTCCCATCTACATGTCACTTAGCAAATATTGATCAAACTTAAATTTTCCTCTTTCCATCCTTCCACTGTCTCCTTCCTATTTTATTTTCAACTTTCACAAGATCAGTATTTTAAGATTTCTGCTGTGTGATCACTTACCTTTCTGTGCCTACCTGACTTATTTCAGTTCACATAATGACCTCCACTTCCACCCATGTTTCCATGAGGAGCAGGCTTTCATCCTTTCATAAGTGAATAGTATCACACATTTAATTCTCAAATTCATTTTGGGGTGATATGTGAAAATGCTAAGAGATAGGGCTCTAAATATATCAGTTAGTATGTGGACTCTCCTTTCTGCAATGTGTCTTGGCACCTTTGCCAAAACTCAGCTGGTTGTGAATGTGTGAATTTACTTGAAAGATCTCTGTTCTGTTCCATGGGTCAGTGTATCCATTTTCCGCTGTTTTCATTGCTACAGATTTTTAGTATATTTTGAATTCAGGTAGCGTAATGTCTCCTGCTTTGTTCATTTGATCAGAACTGCCTTGGTTTTTCTGTTGGTCCATATACATTTTTTGACTATTTTATCTTATTCTGAGAAATGCAATCGGTATTTTGATAGGGACTTGTTGAATCTATGAATTGCTTTGGGTAATACTGACACTTCAGCAATATCATTGCTTCCAACACATGAATACAGCATGTTTTTCAATTTTAATGTCCTGTCTATTATCTCATTATAGTTATCTGAGTTTTCTCTTTCCTTTTCCCTGTTCTTATAGCTAAGGGTTTGTTTACAGCAGGGACTTTTTATTTTCAGTTCTTGAGGTTGGAAATCCAAGATCAAGATATTTACCTGGGATTCTTCCCTGCTTTCTCTCCTTGACGTCTATGGGACCATGTTTTCACTCTGTCCTCAAGTGTATTGTCTTCTATGTTCACATCTTTGATGTCTCTCTGCGTGTCTAAGTTCCCACTCTTACAAGGATACTATTCAATTTGATTAGTACCCACTGTAAAGGTTTCTTTTCATCTTAATTAAGTTTTTAAAAAACTTACCCCCAAATGTAATTGCATCCTGAGCTACTAGAGGTTAGAATTTCATTGCATGATTGGGAGGGGGTGTGATGCAATCGAGCATAGAACACTGACAGAAGAGAATGCTGGGATAGCTTTGTGATGAAAGAGGAAAAGCTTATCTGGAAAAGTTCAGCTACCTGAAGTTGGCCAGTAGTTGGTGATGAGAATCATGACAACAGAAAAAAATCATTCAGACTCTTTGTCATTTCCAGCAAAGTATTCTCCTCCTCATACTTAAATATCTGGATCTTACTTCTACTCTGTAATACCTTTCAAAGCCTTTCACCCCCATATTCTCTGAATCTATGGTTATTATTCCCAAATTCTGTCAATAAATACTTATCAGACACCTATAGCAGTGCTAAACAATGAATTTTTTTGTGAAGATAGAATCTCAACTTATTTAAATTTGACATTAAGTTAAACTTTTTATCTTTAACTGATTTGACTTCTCTCTGTCTCTGTTAAGTGCTATCTTTATACTTACATTTATAGATTACTGTCAAAATATTGTGCTAAATTAAAAATAAAGTATGTTAAGATCACTGAATTATGGAAAAGTCTTAGACTGCTTCTCTTGACTCTTTCTATCCTGACACCAACAACTGTTGGTGACTTCTGTCTTTGTTTGAATCATTTACTGAGCTCTGATCCTCTCTTAGGAAACACAAATGCTCAATATTTTTAACAAGCACACATACTGTTTACTTAGGAGATGTATATGTGATACCAAATACATAATTGCATAAATCAGATTAGGATTTAAGAGTTTTTGAAATATGATATATTTCTTGACTTCCTAGCTTGAACATCAGTAACATTAAGATATACTTGAAATATTTATAACAAGAGTAAAATCCAAGATCATTAACTTTATTCCCTAACATGAATCTAACACACTTTGTGAATAAAAAACACTGAAATCAGATCTCGTCAGTAACCAAGAGTCATTAATTCTTTGTTAATTCAACAGGCTTTTGCTCTTTTGGCATTATTATAACGAAGAAATGTGTTTTACAAAAGCAAGTCAAGCAAACACATTAAATCATGACCTCTTTACTTTGCAGTATTCTAGTTTAAGAGCCCTGAAATGAACTTTTTAGCTAATTGGCATTCTTCTGTTTGTCACTTTAAGTAATTACTCTTCTCAATTTAACTGAAGTGTTATATGTGAGGTGGTAAGAGCTTGGAAACAGACCCACCTGATGAATTAAGTTCACTCTGAACAAAGCAGAGAGTTGGATTCAGGAGTCAAAGGAGGAGGCTGTTGGGAGGCTAGGAGTCAAGTAATGGAAATAATTAACAGTGCTTGCTCCAATAATTGTATTGGAAAGATGGGTTTCAAATACCCATTAATTTAAGTGGTCTTTATTCCACCATTAAGCAAACTGCAGATTTGGCACCAGCGTTTGCAACCGTTTAGCACAAATAGAGCATGTTGTGCCTGCGTGCCCTTGGGAGTAATTCTTAGAGGAAGCTTCAGGAGCTCTTCGCCTCTGTGCCTCTCGTGCCCGATGCTGTAGCCAGTGATGGGCTGATTGCTGGGCAAGGTCTAAAGGGCACTGCTATTTCTCTGGAGAACAGAAATTAAGTTTCTCAAAACCGTTTAGAGCTGAAAACTCAAGGTCTGTTTGTTCAAGGGTAATCTGTCCCTGAGAAAATTGCTTTGTACCATTTAAACTCACACAAGTCCAAATTTTCAACTTCATAATTCATAAATAAAAATGTAATACTTGCTTGTGTCTCAGCAGTATGGCCCCTGCTCCATATTTTACCATGTTTGAAACTGGACTGCCTCTTACAGTTTCCTTTTCTATCGCTTTACAGTTATACCATTGAGAGACTAGTTGATGTTACAGTTGTTTTCATCTTAGAGATGAAGAAACTGTGCCTCAACTGCATGAGACTCATCCCTTGACATGGCTCATTTGCTCTTTTTCTTATGTGTGCCTTCTCCTGTGTCAAATCAGACAGCAGCTGCTTTCACATGCCCAATCTCATACAGCCTGTTCTATAAATGGAGGGATGCCTGGGTATTGTTTGCTTTACTTAGCTGAATAGTGTGGAGCTGAGAAATGTCAAATCTGTATTTACTCATCCATTCACTGATGTAGTCAATCAACCCCTTTTTTGAGCACTTGCAGTAAGAAATAAATATAATAAAACTATGATACACACATTGCATATGCACTATGGACTAGCCACTGCACAATGTCAGTAAATAAAACGGTGGGCTATCATGGTCCTATTTCAAATCCAGTTCAGATTGACTCAGAACATAGGCTCTGAGCCCATACTGGTTGGAAAAGCCAAATTAAAATGAAGATATATGGCTGCTGGCAAAGATTCTCACAACTACAATAATTTCTAAGATAACATTTGCTGACCTGGTCTGTTGCACAAATATCCTCCAATTAAAATTCTGAAGATAAAGATTTTTTTTTTAAATTTCAGACTTTGGTTCTTACTCACCACAAAATATCCAGCCCATCAGTTTACCTTTTTAAGACTTTGTCTCCATCTAAAAAATACTTCCTATGGCCATGTAGTATACTCTGAGTCTCAATCTTTCACAAAATGATAAAAATGTTTGCCTTTCTTTGAGAATATAGCACATAGAAATGTATTCACACTAGGTTTTTGTTGTTACTGCATCCAGAAAATATATAATGGACTTTTGAAGATTCACTCATTATCAAAAGCTCATTAACTGATAATGATATTGATCTGCATTGTCTGAAATATAAATAGTATGTGCTTACGAAAAATATCATACTTTTCAAACTTGGATTTAAAGAGATTTAAAGAGTGACATCATATTAGATCTGGTAGCAGTACCTAATGAGTATGATGTTTTAAAATCTACTTAGTTTTGTCCTTGGTATTTTTTGATTGTTAAGACAAAATACTGAACGTTCAAAATTAAACCAGGAAAGGTTTGTTTTGACTCACAGTTTGCAGAATTTCTTGCTCTTAGTTGGCTGGCTGTGAGACAAGTGCCATGGCAGAGGGGCATCACAGAGGAAAATCAGTTCATGCAAAAGCAGTGAAGTAGGTGAAGTAGCAAAGCACTAAACAGCAGTAGCCTGCCCCTCCCTTTTACTTTTTGGAAATTTCCTACCTTTGGGGTGGTGCAATCCATACCCAGGGTGACTCACTTTTAACTCCAGCATCACATCCTTATTCCCAGCATTACTCATTGTGGATCCAGCCACCCCCAAAATGTCTAACTTATGACGGCATGAGGCTTTGTGCAGACATCCAGATACAAAATGTAACATTCTGTGCATGGCCCCCAAAAGGACCATGCACACCCCTTTATGCAGGAAGCATTTTGTCCTTCTCTAAGAGTTGCCAAAATTATAACAGTGGTAGCATTGCTGAAAAGTCTAAGGCAAAAGTCTCCTCTTAAACTGAATGCAAACTCATAGCTGTCAGCCCCTGCACAACTGAAAAGGAAACTTAACACTTCCAGCACACAGTGGCACAAGTTAAACATTTACATTCTAAAAGGTACAAACAGGGGCATGGAGAGGAACGATACCAAAGCAAATCAGAAATCCAGCAGGGCAATCATTAAGTCCTGTTTTTCCATGTCCAGCACCCCTATGGCAATTCTAGGGGATATAGCTCCCACAGTTTCTCTTTGGATCTGGCTTTAATAATTACATGAAGTTTGTGTCAGAAAATCCATATTTCTGGTTTCTCCAACCTTTTGGTTCTCCACTTACCTTTGGCTTCGCACTCAGAGCTTCACATGCTTCCCTTTCAGAGGCACACTGCCTGGCCTCCTAAGTTTTCCTCTTAAAGCCATCCTAACCATACAATTCTTGCACTCTATATGCAACTAAAACCAGCACCATGTGTATGATGCCAATGTCTTCCACAAGCTGGAGCAGTAGCTAGGCTTCCTCGTCTCTTGGGTATAGGGGAGGAGTGCCTGGATTATTGACAACTAGGAACCAAATCCAAGGAAGAATTCCTGTAAGCTGCCACCATTCTGCAATATAGTACTCTGTGCTTTTCTTCTAAAGCAAAGTCTTTCACATTTGCAAATTTGAGGCTTAAAGGCTGGAGTTCTGCTGTTTCTCATGATATCATCAGGCCACTTTTTATACTGTTCTGTTCTTTCTCAGCAACGAAGTTCTGTCCTTCTCCATTTCTGTCGTCTGCAGCTTTCCCAGTGCTTCTTTCTTGTCCAAATTCACAGTATTTTAAATCATTCTACTGAGTCTTTGCTTTTGATTCTTAACATAGATCTGGCTAAAAGCCACCAACAGCAGCCATGTCACTACCTCAACATTACACTGCTTTAAAATTTCTTATGTCAGAGTATGCAGTCTATTACATTTAATCTCAGTCTTGGGCAGTCCCTGAACAAGAGCTAAATGTAGACAACTTTTCTCACAAAATCTAGCATATACTGTACGGATTCCAACAGCCAATGCAGTCCTTCTTTCCAACAGAAACTTCCTTAGTTTGGTCTTTACCATTGCATTCCTATGAGCATTCCTATTAGCATTCTTGTCTTCTGAGCTATGATCAGAATCTCCCGTCAAATACAGCTTAAAGCTCTCCAGACTTGCTTCTTCATTCAGCATCCCAAAAACTTTACCAACCCTCCACAAGCCAGTTCCAAATGTTCCTAAACCACATGGTCAAGCAGTATTGCCACAGCAGCCCCACTCTTGGTACCAAAATGTATTATCAGTCGGTGCATACTAGAACAATATTTGATGCACAATGTACAAATACATAAGAACTTACAAGATTGGCTGACACTGGCTGCCCACAGAGTCAAGTATGGAAGAGTGCAACAGTTCTGTTTGTTTTCTGGAGATCAAAAGGATCCAGTGAAAGTCCTGGAGCTCATTGTAATTTCCCATGCAAGTCTGTATCAGGATGACCAGGATGTCTGCTGAAGGGTTTGTTCTGTAGTATGAAGAGTCTATGCTGCCACAAGACAATATCCAAGGTGAAGGTGAAGACTGAAGGTCCTCCAAAGAAATTAAAGCAAACCTTTTTTCCTGCTTTCACTTATATGCCACTTATACCCAGTGAAGCCCAGACAATCTTTACTTAATCCCCTCAGCCACACCAGGAACTATGTTGATGCAATACAATTGGGCAGTTCTTACACAAGTTGATATAATCAGTTAACTATCTCAGTTATGATGCCTTTACCTTACATGAAAGAATTACTATATATAGCAAAATATATAATATATAATATGACAGATAAATATAGATGATAGATACATACATACAATATTAAAATGTTAGTCACTGCCACACATAATCATTCTGATGATACCAAAATGATAAGTTTTGACAGGACCAAGCACTACAACAGATATTATTTACAAAACCTTATGGATAAACACAGATCTCCTAATACACTATATCTCTAATTTTATACTTTGGCTGGCAGGACTTTCAGAGGTAGATTTTAGATTTATACTAGTGATGGTATAGCATGTTTTAATGAGCATGTCTTCATACTATTCTTGCTCTGCTTTCTCTTACTCCCACAACTTCATTTTTTTCCTTTTAACTACTTGCCTTAGCAATTTTTGTCTATAGCTATAGATATGGATGTACAGACATACAGAATCCATCAAAAAGATACATAGAAAAGGAAAACTTGGATAAATATGACAATATTAAATTTATTGAAACATCATGAGATTAATAAAAGTTTCATTTGGCCTCTACAATTACAGGAGGTGCTCAAAGTGGTGACAACTAGCTTCTAGTCATTTGTTATTATGGCAAAACTACTGAAATGTGTGTATTTATTTTGGTGGTGCACATATATATATATATATATGTGTGTGTGTGAGTGTGTGTGTGTGTGTGTGTGTGTATAGAGAGAGAGAAAGACAGAGAGAGACAGAGAGAGAGTGACAGACAGAGATCAGTTTATTTTAGGAGTTAAGCAGATTATAACATTAATTTTTAAAAACAGTAAATGAGTGACTCTACAGTGAAGAAGACTGACAACAATTACAGGTGACTAGGGTAACATCCTGTAAAGTCATTGTGACACTCTTCTCTTTTGATGACATAAGATAATGATGACATTTTACTTCTATGATGGTCCTCACCAAAATCCATAAAAATTCACACATCAGTGTAATTATGAGAAAGGCATGAAACAAATCCTGATTAAGAGGCATTCTACAATATACCTGACAAGAAACCTTTGTAACTGTTTAAGCCTGAAAAATTGAAAACAAGAAAATGTCTAACATACTATCAGAGAAAAGAGGAACTGAAGGAAACTTGAATAAAAACTGCAGGACCTCTGATAAGATTTTGAAACACACAAGCAAATGACATAGGCAAAGCTAGAGAAATTTGAGTAAAAGATAAATTTTAGATAATGATTGTCAGTGTTATTTAATTTTGATGCATCATTCTTACTTAATGTGATAATTACAGGAGAAGCCAAGTAAGATATATAACTTCTTTGTAACCTTTTCTGTAGACCTAAACCTGTTCAAAAATATAAAATCATTAGACTGAAGCAAAGATTGATAGCACATGTATGAACAATTGGGTGGAATACACTAAATGGTATGGCTTGGGACACCATGAAATATGTACTTTTTGTCTGTGTACATACATGACCACAGCAAACAGATCACAGATGATATTTCCTGATAGAGAAGACATGCTACGTGACTAAGCTTGTTCAGAAAATTACTTTGGAGAGGGCATGGAAGGTAAGCTGAGAATGGTCCTCTTACACAGCCTCCCTTTCACATATTCCTGACATGAAATCTTGTAGACATTAAGATAACTCAGGAAATGAAGGTATTACGGCTTGGGTCTAGATGTTCCCCCCAAAGCTCATGTGGTCATAGGTTGAGCTTTTTCAGAAATGGCTGGATCTAGAGTATATCAGGCTGGGATTAAAGGTGTGTGATTATTAAATTAGTGCACTGATTAATTTGGCAGAGTTCTGGGCATGAGTGCTACCTGCTGTAAGCACAGGTAGCCTGGGAAGAATATAAAGGGACAGAAACCAGCTACTAGGGTGATTTTCTGCCTGCCTTCTTGCCTTCTGCCTTCAGCCTGCCATGAACAGTTTCTCCTCTGCCATGGTCCTCTGCCATACCACCCTGCCATGGAGCCAGTCAACTGTGGACTGAAAACTCTACAAACTCTGAGCCAAATAAACCTTTCCTCCTTTAATTTTGGCCTCTGGTATTTTGTCTCAGCAATGAAAAAAGTAACCAAAACAAAAGAGAAGCTAATGAATAGTGAACATCCTCTTTTCCTTAAATCTGTCCACTTTTCCTTGCAGCTCTTTTTCTCAAAACCTCATTGAGAAATAGCCCTATAATCCCTATGCTGTGTTTTTATTAATTTTTAAGTATCCCCTTAACACAGGAAATGTACTCACCTGTCATTCACTCATAGCTCTTTCATTCATACACAGTTTCAACTACTTTCAGGCATCCTAAAGTCTGCTCATGTGTCTATGCATGCTTCTTTCCACAGATAATCATGTTACCCCACTAATTCTGATTTTGTTTGTCCAGTTTCTCTGATCTTCTATGTTGCCTGTCACCTCATGAATAAAATTACAAAGAGGTGCTGGGTTTACTTAGGACTGTGTCTGGCTGTAGTATAAAAACAACATAGCTGCAGTGTGAATGTGATGAAAGGGCATTTATCTCATACAGAGAAGTCCAACAAAGGGTAATCTGATTAATCTGATGTGGCATGGTGCCTGACATTGGCAAGACAATGATATGCCACAGTTGTTTTGAGCCTTTACTATGTATTTTAGCATGTTCAGTGCATTTATTTGGGATATACTTTTGATCTGCACAACCTTGAATAATGATACTCTCAGTGTTCCTATTTTATGGATATGAAAATTGAAAATCAGAAAAGTTAACTTGCCAAGGTTACCTACCTGGCAAGTTGTAAAGCTGATAAATTGAACCCAGAAGTAAAAGACAAATTCAAAGTCATGATCTTCATCAATTCTTCAAAGTATAGTTCATCTGAAAGATTTTGGCAAATAACATATGATCCAGTTGCCAGAAATGTTCAAAAGAGTTACAGTGGAAAGTATAGTGTAGATGCAAGAGTCTGGTAGAGTGTAGAGCTGTAAGAGATGTGCAGCTTAAGAGACAGCCCAGTCATTCCCAAACAAAATTAGGCATTGCAGAGTCAACAATGGTGGTCTGAAAATGTCTTGGCATCAGCAAAACCCTAGAGAAATTAAACATTGGAGAACATCTACAATTTGGTTAATTGGTCACTTTATAAAACTGTTCATTTTGTCAATTAAATTTTAGCAATCTGGCCAGTATCCCAACTTCTCAACCACCACAGTCTACCTCCATATCAGTCCTTCTTTAAGCAGTAAATGGAAGTCTTGTTTTTCACTCATGTAAGTGCTTTCGTGTCTGTTGTTAATACACTGAACATGTCATTTTAATTAACCAGAAGGTTATCAGGCCACAGGAGTAGGATCCAGGAGTGATGAACTGACAGCTGTGAAACAACACAGTGTGTATGCTACCACATGGAAACGTGGAAATGAATCAAAACAATAATAATTATTTATTTTAAAAAGGAAAATGCTGTTCTGGCAGAATCATGAAGATGTCAGGGCATTGTGTGTTCAAGTATGATGGAGCCATAGACTGAGAGGTAAAGGACTTTGCCACTGGTCTACAAGTCAGAATTTGGACTGAAAAATCCCAACAGCCAGACTGATAGAGGAATGGTGGTGGTAACGGGAGCTATCAGGGCACGTCTTTGCTGTATAATAAATGTTATTTCTTTCATTGTTACAACAGTGATGTTGCAGGGGCACTGTGCTTTCTGTATTATAAATGATAAAACCAAAGTTTTCATGATTTGCCTTTCAGTTTCTTAGTGAGACAATTTTTGGTTTGCTAAGCAAACTTCTCTAGCCTCTACCTTATTAAATGATCATTTCCTATTTATTTAAACACATAAATCATTCTCCAATGTAAAAATAGCAGTAACGATCTTGTCTGTCTCTGTTCAGCATTCCTCAGCTATGTAACGCGGAACTCAAGCCCAAATCATTTGCTGCATATTTATATTTATTACTGTGCTGGAGGGGGGGTGGAGAATGGACTCTTTAGCTAGCCAAAGTTTACTCACTAAAGAAGAACTGGTGCCCATGTTTTGTAGGAAGTTTTTTTAAAAAGTTATATAATTTTTTCTTATCTCCAGAAAGCTGAAACTTTAATCAAATTTCTTATCAATGACCACAATGATTATTACCAGAATTAGTTTTTTCTCTTTTAATATGTAATAAACCTTGACAACCTTGAAATGTTGAGATTTAGAATTCTGGAGTTAGTTTATCATTCAGATTTCTTTTTGCTCTTCCTATCTTGACCAGGGAAATCAAAATTTTCACTTATCCTTAATGATAGTACACTTAATAATTCTAGTGTTTGCACTTATGAAAAAGCATGTAGGCTTCTGGAAATATGGAAGGCAACAAATGGGACCAAGAAGGAAAGGAAGATGGAGGAAAGGGGATTGAAATTGATTAAAATGTGTTAAATATATGTGCCAACTTCCCAAAATAAGCCCTAGCATTATGCAATATTAACATGCACTCATAAAATATACAAAACCATGTATTTATTAATTGTCTCCTCTGTTTTTCACAGTACATGGCCATTTGTTGACAGACTTTATGGTTCTTCCAAAAATTATCCTCCAGACCCTGGAATTTGTTTTAATTCACTCATATAGGGTTCTATATTTGGTTTGAGGCTTTATGGAAAGAGCCAGTTATGGAAACAATTCATTTTTTAAAGCTAATAATTTTTTCAAGAATCTTGTGGATTAGTTTTAAACAAGAAAATCTAAACATTAACAGTTACTCGTTCTCCCACCCACCTTCTCCTGTGGGCTGAGTGAATGGGAAGTAACCGATGTCTTTGTCCAGCACGTGAGTGGTCACAGTGTACCTATCAGAAATGCTTTTTTTTTCTCATGATGTAGAAGAGCAACTTTCTACATCAAGACTAATTATCACAGTAATAAGATCAATGTCAATGATCAATTCGACATATTCAACAAGGTCAGCTCCAGATCCAGAGCTCTCACAGGACCAAGATGGAGTTAAGGACCACAGAACATATGGATCCACAGTAGAAATCAGAACTAGACCACTTGCTGGATGGGAAGCAGTCCTTATACAATGGGCAGGGTGATCCTTTAGGAAGGAACTTGTCTCCAGGGTCCAAAGACCAGCCCCTAAGGGGCAACTAAGCTAAAATGAAAACTCATGAGAGAACAGCAATTTTGTAAAACGCCCTAGGTGGCATTATGTGGTTTTCATTCCTAAGTGTTCTTCCGCAAATGCCCTTAGCCTGTTTGCACTTATTAAACCTACTGACAATAATTCAGCCTGAAAATGAAATTCAGCTCTTCTCTTATCTTTACCAATTTCCTCGGCTCTTCTGTCCTTAATGGTCTGGGAACAAATGTGTAAATATCATTCACTGTTTTGGTAATTAAGTTCCTTAAGGTCAAGACTAAGTGATAAGAATGCTACCTTCATTTTATGAATAATTCATTTCTGCAGGAGATTTTTATTTATTCAGAGTTCAGGGAAATGGTATCATTGTTTAAGTACACATATCTGTAACTGAATCCCAGCTCTGTCCCAATGAGCTAAGTGGGCAATTTGATTAATCTTTCTGAGCCTCTCCATCTCCATCTAAAAGATTAATTATCTTATATGCTCATAGAGAGACAGAAGTGTAAATAAACACATACCTGTAAAATATCTATGAATGGTATAGGATGAACATGTATCATAATTACCACCTTCTCAGCCTTTAGGTCAATAAACAACTCAGCTAAATCAGGGTATTTTGATTGAGCTAGCATTTTGCTTTAAAAAATACAATGGTAAACTATAAATTACCTCAGCAATTAAACAAATAAGAAATAGATAAACAATAATTAGCCTTTTGCTTTTAAAAATTGGTAGTAAGCACCTAAATAGCCTTGGTGATTAAATGAATAAATATACACACAGGCAGATAAATAAGCAAGCAGGCAGACAAAAACAACAGGGTGTACAACAATGTAACTTAGCACTTATTATACTTAACACAGTGTTAAATGCCTTTTTGTGCATTATCTAGTCTGAATTTTATCATAC
The DNA here is from genome assembly GCA_004027595.1 of Dinomys branickii. Taxonomy (NCBI): domain Eukaryota; kingdom Metazoa; phylum Chordata; class Mammalia; order Rodentia; family Dinomyidae; genus Dinomys; species Dinomys branickii. The sequence goes on along the minus strand of PVLD010000959.1, from coordinate 34,270 downwards.
TCCAATAAAATACACTAATACTTTATAATCTCTATTTCCCTATTGGAAAAATTTCTTAGAGAGGTGAAATTACTTGACAAAGTCACCAAGGCAATGAGTGTCAGATTCAAGTGTACATTTGCATGTAACAAATGAAATTTAAGAGTCCCCACATTCATAAATTCTTTCAAAGCCGACATTGGCCCCAGCAAAGACTTGGCATGAGGTACGTTATTGCAAAATTTATTACTTCCCTTAGCAACACTACACATGCATTTACTCCTGAACAAATACCTAAGACCTTCCAGTGATGTACTAAAATTGCAAACTTCCTATCTCTCTAACTTTTATCTTTTTCTCTTTAGCATTTATGGTGTTCTAATATAAATTTTAAAACGTATTTATTGTTAACTTCATTATTAAAATGGAAGATATAAGAAGGCTGCCTTTTCAATTTTTTTTTGCTGTTACATTCCAGTACCCATAATAGTGCCTAGGACAAACTAGCAATGCAATCCAAATTTTTTGAATGAATGAATGAATGGAACAAAATTTAATTCCTTAGAAGGATGGCAGGAAACTTCTCATTACAGATATCTTCTTTCCACCAGGCATATGAGGCAATTTTAAGGCTTTAAATTATCTCTGACTTAATGATGAATTGGTTTCCATTTAATTGGCATTTAATAATTATACATCATTTGAAATCTAGCAGGTATATAACAATGAATGAAGTCCAATTAAAAGAGAAAGCTTCTTGCAATAAGAAAGTTACAAATGAAATCAACATAGTTCCACAGGCTGAACATATTCCCCAAATCCATGGGAATCAGGGTTCAAGCGAAAGCTTGTGCTAAAGACTGGTGTTCTTTTTTATTATCTTCCTCCCTAAAACTCCTCCCTCCATAAGAAGAAAAGGTAAATGCCCTTCCTGTAAGTCATTTCTCTGGTTTTAATTTCTTAGGAAAAAATACCTCTAATCATACTATATATATATATGGTATATATTCACACATAAAGAGAAAATGCCTTTATAAATGTCACTCATCTCATAGCTGGAATCCCTTTAGGTACATGTATAATATGTTGTGAGAAAATAAGGGATCTTTGTTTACACACTAAAATTCATTTTAAAACACAAGATTGCATTGTGAGTCTATATATTAATAATTTGAATTAATTACTTGTGTCAGAATATTCTGATAAACTGTATGTTCTATTAAATGATTATTTTTCCACAGCAAATTACATGAATTCATAACATTAACAATTAGCAAATATTATACATTTTTTGCCTTATGATGTATATATTGAAGATGGGAAACTGTCCTTTTAATAATCACCTGGCAGGTATGCAAGGGTAAACAAATATTTAATCCTGCAGACATTGGAATGGGCATTGTCTCCAGGTTCATCCGAGGAACTCAAGTTTGAAGGGAAATGAATCGCAAACTCAACGTGTTTCACTACGAGTGTATTCACAGATTTTTAGGCCTTAGTTTCTTCTCTCAGATTTTGAAACCCAGAGCAAGTATGTTTTACTGACATTGCACAAATTGCTCAGGGCAGAAACAAGCCTTCAAATCGTGAGTGTCTCAAACACAACCCATATGCGCCTTCTCAGATTCCCACTGGCTACATGTGCTCCGACACTTCCCTACCCAGTAATCCTGGCCTTGCTCTGAGAGTACTCCTGTGTTCGGTTCAGCCTGCAGTACACAGCCAAGGCTAAGCCAACCGCTCACATTCAGCCCCTTCCCTCACTTCTAGCTCTGGAAAGTGACAGAGTGCTTGTGTCTAGCATCTCCAGAGCAGCTGCTGATAGGGTGAGATAGCATTGTGGAACATTAATGCCTCTCAGGAGAAATGTTTACCCAAGAGATAGGAGAATACTGGGCAGATAATTTTCATCCTCTGTTCTCTCTCTTGGATTATTTATGACTGCTTTGCTGAGGTGACCTGCCTGGTGAAACGCCATCTGCCTAGCACATACACCTGCTGGTGGACCGTACCATGTCCTTTTGTGGCTTGTTATGAATTGGTGGCCAGTGTGATAATCCATCTCTGTGCATTGTTTAGGGTCCTTCCCTGCTCATTTCTCTTTCTCTCTACCCTTACCCTCCCTCTTTGGTTTGTGTCTCCTAATTTGTATCACTAATTACAGCCTCAGGTTGTTTTTCCTAGAAAACATGTAAAGGTGTTCAGTAGTACTTGAGGCTGAATGCTTGTGACCCCTAAATTCATACCTTAAATTTCTTATGTCCAATATGATAGTATTAGAAGTGGGATCTTTGGGAGGGGATTAATTATGACAGCAAATACTAATAAGCAGTATAAGTACCTCTATAAAAGAAAGCACAGGCAGTCCTTTGTCCCTTCTGCCACGTGAGTTAATAGCAAGGAGATGGCCATGTATGAGGCAGAAAACCCTCATTGGATACATATCTATTAGCATCTGGTCATAAACTTCTCAGGCCCTCCAACTGTGACAGTCACATGACTTACTGGTGTACTGTATTTTGTTATAGAACACCTAACAAGACAAGCAGTTTTTACTTTTATATTTAAAAGTGTTTTCAAAAATAAAACCTTTGTACCTTTAAACATTTTAAGAAATCTGCTATAAACCCCTGTGGAAAGACATATATCAGATTCTCTCCATCAAGAGTACAAGGAAGTCTCCCTCCAGTAATTTAAAACCTGCAAAAAGGCCACCAAAATTTGAGAATAAATGCTTGTAAGTCTCACAAGAAAATGACAACTGGGAAATATCAAGGATTGTACTATTTTACTAGTAACTTACATCATTTCTCTAAAAAGAAAGTTGGGAAAGTGTGAATTTCAGACATCTGCTTGGCTCGTTGATTCTCTGGCAGGATCACTAGGACATGGGGAGTGAAGTCAAGGTTAACTATGACACTTTAGGATGCTCAGAATGAAGAATCTATTTGTAAGAAGATGAAGTATTAGCTGGGCGTGGTGGTGCACGCCTGTAATACCAGCACTCATAAGTCTGAGGCAGGAGGATCTTTATGAGTTTGAGGCCAGCCTGGGTTACAAAGTGAGCTCAAGATCAGCCTGAACTGCATAGCGAGACCCTGTCTCAAAAAGAAAAAAAATAATAAGGGAAGACAAATACTGATTTTGCCTTTAAAAATGTAGCCATAATTGGCCCAAAGTTACAATAAGTTCTTTAGCTTTACTGGGACCTAGATATCTTCATGCTGTTATTAACAAGCTACTTGAAATTTCAAAAGATTTAATATTTCTGATTTCATTTATGTCTCTGTATCTCATTTTCTGTATTATATTCCTTCGACAATATGTATTTTTAGAACTGTGAATATGTTCTTTTGGAATAGACACACAAACTCTTACCCGGAAATTGTGATATTACAGAGCTTGTTCCAACTCTTCAGCCCTTGTCCATGCATTTCCCACTACAAGCCCCTTATCGGGTGATAGTGATTATATAGTTGTATCAAAAGAGCAGATGGCTGTTAACCAGAAAAGCTCAATCGGGGATAATATACACCATCTCTGAAGCCAGTTTTGACCTCAAAGTTGGTAGAGCTTTTAGGAAGGAGATTAAAGGAACATTCAACTCCTGAAAACAAAGAAAAAAGCAACTGCACAGAAGCATCCTCTCACGTAGAGTTACTTCTAAGTCAAACATCATATCTCAGCTTTAGATATAGTGTTTCGGTTCCCCACATGGCCATTGCTTCCTTTGTTCTCCATAGCGTTACCTCCGGTCAATAAGAAAATTTGCTAATCAAGGTAGGGAAAGATATAAAATATCCTTAAATGAATAAATATTTGGTGCATTTTTTTCCTCTCAAAATATCCTTTGTTGCAGCAAAATGTTCTTTTTCATTATACATATGTATGGAAGAAGACAATTCCAGTCTCTGAAGCTAACGGGTACAGATAGAGAGGAGAATGTGACTTAACTTTGCTCAAGCAGCTTTCTTGAGCATCTGAATATTGACTCTTATAGTGGTCAGAATCCAAGACAGGAAAAGATTCAAGTGGCCATGCCACCAACTTAGGTGATTGCAGATACAAGAACGGAGCTCTATATCTCAAAACCACATTTTTACATTTCCAGAGTCATTGAGAGCTTTGTTTTCCCAGATCTAGTCTGTCGATATCCTAAACCCCCCCAAATTTCCCAATAAATCATCTCGGGCCTAAGTTAAGTTGACTGTTTCTTGCAACCAAGACTTTTAATTAAAACATCTTTATGATGTTTGACACAGTGACTGGGGTTTGCTCCAGAATAACATAACTTTCATGTAGAAAGCAGAAGACCAAAGTTACACTCAGATCCTCAGCCTGTAGGTACCTAACAACAACAGCAAGCCACACATTCCTGGTAGTGCTCATTCCTACCGAAGGGGTGCATTTTCTTCTCAGCTACCCTGCGGGTTTCCTCAAGGGTAGATTACATTTTGTAGTTTGTAATGCCTTTGCAGACATAGGACACACTGTGGCATTTCAGTTGATGTACATGTTATAAAGAAACTTGCAAAAGGTCCAATACTCGAGTTTGATTTTACTAATATTTTGGGATGGAACGGTCATTATCACAATGGCTGTCAACTATGATTTGCATTTGAGACTGTTGACAGAAAATATTAAATTTGCTTCAGAAGAAAAGCAAGAATATCTAGTAGATGTGTGTCCTACCCATGGCATGGAACACATTTTTACAAACATTATTCGCTGTTAAACTGAAATCCAAATTTAACTGGCATTCTGTATTTTTATTTCTTAAATTTGGCAACCCTAATTTGAGAGTGTTTGTGTCCAAGAGTTCAAAGAAAGTGCAGTTAAATGAAAACTACATTATTGCTTCAGGTACATAAAAGGGCCTGAAGGAATAATTAAATTTGCAAAGCCCCTGAATAATCAGGATGCTTTCCCTTCTTTGATTAGAATGGAGAAAGTTATACTCTAATTGGCTCACTGGTAAGCTCAACTGGTTCATTTATAAGAATTATAGGGAGGCACGAGGGAGCCCATAATCAGGGATGTAATGAGTTAACATAGTTTAAGGCAATAATGGAAATAATTGAATCAGAAAATGTAAATTTGTTAAAATAAAACAAAGTAAGATATGTTTATAAATATTATTTTTAAAATGAATTTTTTAAGTTAAAACCATTGGATAAGGTCATTTACATACTTTGATTCTAACAGATTATCAAATTGTCCACCCCAAAATATATATTTATCTACAATCTTGGAGAACATCGTATTTTGCCAAGCAATATGTGAGAGGAGAAAAGATGTCTTGTTGTACCTTTTATTTGCTTTTGGAGATTCAGGACATGGAGTCATAAGTGTTTCTGTGCTCAGTCTTCCATCTTGAAAGAGGAAGACAGAATTTAAACCTGCATTAACCAACAGTGTGCTTTGAAGTGATTTTACCCTCTTGTGCCTCACTATTCCCAGGTGCTCAGTGCTAGTGATCAGAATGCCTATAATTTTTACACAGATGAAGTAAACATATATAAGAAAGAAAAAGCTAAACACTGTGTCTGGGACACACACACACACAAAGAAAATATAGATAGATAGATGGACAGATAGATAGATAGATACATAGATACATAGATAGGTAGATTCTTCCTTTCCTCCCTCTCTTTTTAAACTTCTGCTGTTTGTTGTAATTCTCATATTGTTCTACCCAAGAATCTTTTTGACGGTTAGTTGGTAATAAAAAACTTGGTTAAACTATTTTAACATCTTGTAAATGCTATTATTATTTGAAGGATGAAAACTAATCATCCAATTTTTGTTCAACTACTGAAGAAATAAATAATTACAAGTGAATTGAAAGAAATTTACTTCTCAGAGTTCTGAAGGCTCGGAAGGGGAAGACAAGCTGCTGGATGACCGGGCATCTGCTGGTGGTCCTCCTGCTTTGCCATAGACCCTCTTCTCACATGACAAGACATGGAGAAAAGAAGAAAGCTCCTTCCTATTTCGTGATTTCAATGTGAAATGTTCCTCAAAGACTCACATGTGATGGTTCAAGTCCAGCTGTGATCAAAGACGGATTAATCCACTGATGAGTTTATTAACTGAATGGGCTAACAGAAGGTCAGAATAAGGAGGGTCACATGGGGCTCTGGAAGACATACGCTATCACCAACACCTTCCCCTCTCTCTGGGTCTTCCCTCCTCTTGCTTATTATTGGCCACTATGAGGCAAGCAGTTTTCCCTCCCTCTACACCTCTCCGGTGGTATTTCTGCACTGGAGCCAACTCACCATAGTCTGGAACCTCTGAAACTGTGAATTAAATAAGTCTTTTCTCCTTTAAATTGTGTATGTCAGGTGTCGTTCTAGCAAGGCAAACCTGAGTGATGTGTCCATCTCTTCTTATAAGAGCCCTAATCCTAATGAGGGCAATTCATTTCCATGAACTAATTACTTCTCAAATCCCATTTCCAGTACCATTACAGAGGGGATTAGGATTTGAGCATAAGAATTTTAAGAGGGATACAAGTATTCAGTTCATCATAGACCCTAAAAGTTCTAGGCATAGGAATACAAAAGGAAATATTTCAGCCCAAAAAAAGCATGTGACCACTTCATTAGGTAACAAGTAGATTGACAATCAATTTTCCACTTCTGCTTAACTCCTGGTAAAATAAGCTACCAGCCAGGACAGAAATGAAATAGGTTTTCAACATATGTTAGATTTTCTCTGACTAGGAAAAATCACTTAGAGTTTTAAGTATGAAACTTATTTAAAAACCACTGATAGTCTTTTGCTAATAGGATATGAACTAAAGTGATTGGAAACATTTTAGCTTTGAAATAAATTGCCTTAAAAATTAAAATTGAAAAATAGATAAACTCTAAAATCAGTTATTGGTAGATATAAATGATAGTGACATCAGTAAATGTCACAAAAGAAATGATTGCTGAGTGCTATGACTCCACACAAAACACTTTACAGTGATTATTGCAGATAAACCTTAAAATATTCCTGAAAACTACTTTTTATTATCCTTTTCATTTTTTCAAACAAGACGGTTCCAAAAGATTAGGGAAATGTGCCCAAGGTCAAATAGCTATTACAAAGAAGTGCAAGAATTTAACAGAGAGCAACACCAAGAAGAAAGAATTCTCTGCAGGAGTATTTCCAAGAACATGAGTAAACACCTAAACATTTTATTGACTGCTTCCTAGATCCCAACTTATAACACCAGGACTGTGAGTCAAGGATGATGAATTTCACCCCCAAGTTTTACATATAAAGAAATTGCCTGTCAGTTCTATACCCAAGATCACATACTAACAGAAAGCAGACCCCAAATATGCACTCTAGTTCTCCTATCTTTTTATATCCCACACGAGCATAATTTAGTTCACACAAATTCTCAGCGTTGCCAGTTTTACATGGAAGGCCAAGCCAGAATTCTGCCAAGGTATACTTTCTCACATTAAAGTAGCAGTATCGAACTATGTCTTGATACTTTTATTTCTTGGTTTCGGTGACCCGTTTCATTTTCCTGTGTGAGATGCATATGATATTTGTAAAGGACTCAGGAAGGGAAGAGTCTTTGATCAATAAAAGTGAGGTTGGATAAAGGCCTGACTTCTAAACTCAGCACTTTTGAGAGGCGAGTTCAAACAGGATTCTAAAAATGAGTGTGAATTCGAGCGTTAAACTGAATAGAACGGCTGAAGCAGTGGCATTTTCTTGGTCTACATTGATCGCTTGGATTTTTCTCTGGCTCTGACTCTCAGTGCGACCTCGGTCTAGTCACTTCACCTCCAGGGTCATCAATCCTTCCATCAAATGAAAGAGAAAAGCACTACCACTTTCTCTAGGGTTCTTCACTGTGATGAAGGAAAAAGTTCTGGAGCTATGATTTTGGCAGCAATCGTGCTGACACCCTAATTTATTCCTCACAAAAATCTGTCTTTCTACCAGAAAAATTATAAAACTCAAACAAGAAAGGAGTTTGGCTATTATCCCACCCACACATTCTCCTTCTCAAAATATTACTTGACAGAACCAGCCATCTGAGAAATAAAATGGAAAAAGAATTGAGTATAGAGAATGCCTGGCAATAAAGAAATAACAGTGGACAATGAGACTGGTAAAACAAGGAATTTATCTCTAACCCTGACTTCTTTTTAAAGTGCAGTATGCAAGTACCATCGGTAGAATTGTATCCTCTAAGAAAGTCATGATGAAATTGTAAGGCCCAGTTTCTCAGCATGTGCCTTAACTTGGAAACATGGTAATTACAGAAGTAATGAAATTAAAACGAAGTCAGTAACAGGGCTCAAATCTAACAACTGGTGTTTTCACAAAGAAGGGACATTTGAAAATAAAGACAGTTGAGTACGGGAGAAGAAATACGACATCCCAGTGGGGAAAGACAAATGTATTAATGGACTGGTGCATGTACAAGCTACCTAACACCAAGACTGACCAGCAATTCCAGACATTAGAGGAAATGAGGAAGGATTTTCCTCTAACATTGTCAGAGAAAGCATGAATTTTCCGTCACCTTGACCCAGTCTTGTAATTATTAGGACTATGAGAAAATTAAGTCTTATTGCTTGAGTGCCTCATTGTGTTGTACTTTATTATGGCAGCACACCAAATTACTGATACAAGTAATTCCCAGGTTTCTTATGTATCAGATTCCCTCCAGTAGCTACATTCTAAGCCAACAGCGCCCTCTTGCTGTGAGAAGGATTATATGCGCTTATGCACAGACGCACACGCACACATATGCACACGTACACTCTCAACTTTTCTGTGAGATGTGACTATTCAACTGTGTTGGCAGCAGAACAAACAAGCCTTCTGCTTTACTCCATTTTCAGTGAGCTCCTCTTTCAGAACTATGTAGTTTTTTGTTATTGCTAAACTCAAACAAGGACTGTAAGGTCCACCTCAGGATTCCTATGAACGAACAAATTAAGCTTTATCTTAAGTCCAATTGAGAAACTAAATATTGAAAACACATGAGGTTGTGAAAATAGAAAGCATGTTATTTCAACAACGAAGCCGCACTGTTTGTGGAGGCTTTCATAGCGAAATATATACTGCAGACGGACCTGATGGTGATAACATGGAGAGAGATGCAACAGTATAACACAAGAATGAGCTACTTACCAGGCCTGGGTAAGCGCCTCTGTTGACCCCTCCAGTCTCCTTCTTCCTACCCTCTGCCCTCTACCCCAGCTTTGCACTGCACTCTGTGATAGACCAGCTCTTCTTCCTCTTTCGTCTTGCACCCATGATTCCTTGTTAATATTAATTCACTGAGTGTCAAAATATTCTATATGTGAGGCAATGCACACAGTGAACTAATGGGAAAAAAAGAGTCCAGTAACCCAAACACACAAATAAATCACAAATAAAATGCTGTTATGTTCTAGGGATGGACCCCATACTGGAAAATAAAGTTGAAAAAGAAAATGAGAGACTTAAGTGTTCTGCCTACTGGTTGCTATATAATTTGAACATGTCCCCCCAAAGTGTGTACGTTGGATGTTTAATATGTAAGGCCATGCTGTTAAATGGGAAATTTAAGAGATCATTACATCAAGAAGGCTCAGTCCTCATGAGTGGATTAATTTCATTATTGTGAAAATGGCTTGGAGATAATAGGATGAACTGGGACCTTTCTTTCCTTACACCTACATGCTTGTCCTTGGCCCTTCCCCCATGGGATTAAGTAACATGAAGGCCCTCACCTAAAATGGCCCATTAATCTTGGAATTCTCGGCCTCCTTAATTGCACATAATAAATATCTGTTCTCTACAAATTACCTCGTCTCACAGGACTTCTGTCATAGCGGCACAAGAGAAACTAAGATAACTGTAAACTGCATGGTCTGATACATATCTTACTGTACCAACTACCTTCCCCAATATAAAGACAAGTGTACATACGCTGGGATGTTGACTGTTTCCAGCCCAAACGGAGTGTGCAGTTCAGGAATTAATCAGACAGTCTTCTTCAGGCTCTGCTGCTTGTTTAATGCACGGAGGCAGAAGCAGGGAAACAACAAATCTTTTGATCAGTCAAGGCTAAGTTTATGAGATTTATTGCAGGAATGGAGACTGCTTCCTTAGGGCCAAGGAACAAGTAAGAGAGGATATCCAGAGAATGGCCCAGAATGAATTACCTCAGCTGCAGTTTGTAAGCCAGAAATCATGATAGAAGAGTTTTGGATTGGTGGAAACCGGAATGTGAAGGCCTGGAAGTGAGTTTGATGAAAAAGCCATTAGAGTTGACAAGAAAGCTGTTTTAGTCAGCTATTAATATAATCATTTGAAAGAAATTATCTTCTAGGAATTAAATTATTGTTGCTTGTTCTCATTATCATTCAATATTAGGGACTGTGATAGTTAATCTTGTCAACTTGACCGAGTTTTAAGAGATGCCTGGAAAGATGAATGGATCATGGGGTGCAATACTTATGAGCTGCTTAAGCCTCTGATGTTCAAAACTGAATTTCCTGTTAGGAGGTGGGCACGGCCTGAGGCAGGTCACTAGGGGAAAATGTATGGATGATGCACTTCTTGCTAGCATTCTTCCCCATGGCCTGCTTCCCAGTCGCCATGAACTGAGCACCTGTGCTTCACCCTATCCTGCCAACATGATCCCGCTTTGAGACCAGCTGACTATGGACTGAAACTTCTGACTATAAGAGCTAAAATAAACCTCCCTTCTTAGGTTCCTGGAATCAGGCATTCTGTCCCAAGCACAGGAAAGCTACTAATGTAGAGATCAAAAATAATCCCAATCTCAATATTGTTCAGCCTAGGGACCAGAATTATATTGCCTTGGGTCCTTGCTGGTTTTCTCTTTTCTTCTTTCCTTTTCTGCTTTCATTAGTTCCTTCATTCTTTGTCTGTCTCAAGAGTGAATCAAAACAGATTGCAATCAAATTATAATCCATAAAATTAAAAACTACCTAGGTAAACATGAAAGTCATAAAGAGGGACAAAAATCTTAAATTAAAATAGTCATGACTACCAGGCATGCCTACAATCACAGTACTTGTACAGCTGAGGCAGGAGGATTGCTGTGAAATAGAGGCCAGCCTGGGGTACAGAGCCAGTTCAAGTCCAGCCTGAACTGCATAGTGAGACCTTGTCTCAAGAAAGTAAATCCAAACCCAAAATAAAATGAAATCATGACTGACACAGGCTCTAGCAGTTAAGTGCCAAATGCATCAATGAGTAACCTGAGAATCTCAGCAAAGAAGAAAATAACACATCTACAGAGAAAAATTACCTATAAATGAAGTATATTAGTTTAATTAACGAAAAAATGCCTGTTTCCTAACCCCTAGATTGGTGGAGCAAAAATTAAATATTAAAGATGCTGGGAAGTAACAAAGATGCTTACTATGTTTACATATAGCATGTGGCAGGTCTTAGCCTGCACTGTCATGCCGAAACTTCAGGTAGTCCCAATGGCTCAGTCAAAAATAAAAAGGAGAGGACCTCAAGGTCCTATGATAAAAATGCCTTTATATGACAAAGGTGAACCGGTACATATTGATCTGCTCCCCTCCTCCACACCCAATTCACTGTCCTGAAATAGTACAGAAAGCTGCCCTGACCAGGAAGTTTGCTCTTTCCAGTTGTAAATTTACCGCCTACCTATGCAGGTCTGTCTCTGTAGCAGACAGAATCTGTGGTCCCAACTTTCCACTACATTGTGTGAGTGCGTGCATCCACATCCTTGCTGTGGGCTCAAAATACACAGTGTGCTTTCTTGAATGCTGACCTGGTACCTAGCCAAGCCACTTGTTTTGTTTTTCATACTTCTTTGTTTCAATTTTTATGAGTACGTTCTTGTAATACACAATGAATACCATCACTGTGGGGACTTGATAGGTATGTATCACATCTTAATCTTCTCTTCTTCCTCTTCCCCCTTTCAAACTCTCCTCTCCCTCCATCCCTAGATCCCTTTCCCATGTGCAGAACATCTGCCTCCACATCACTGTCCCTTGTTTGACATAATGGGATATTAGTAGAATATAAGTAGAGATTAACATGAAATGTACTTGTCTTTTTGCAATTTTACTATTGCTATGGGGAAGGCTCCTGAGTCATCTACTAATGACAGAGACAAAGATGAAAACCTGACCTTAATCTGCAGCCTGAAGCCCAATTCAGTAGAACACAAATGAGAACAGTCAAAGTTCAGAAGGTCCAGAAATGTAGGAGCAAGAATCTAATTTTGTTGTTTCAGAAATTGGGCTGCAGAGTGGGAATGAGCTGTGACTATACAGCATTGCAACTGCAGAGAACTGTACTGTATGTGCAGCAATGTACGGCCTCCTCGGTGCACCTCAGTGCCAACCCCACACTTGTATCTTTCATATTCTGACTCTTATCTTATGAATTGACAATCAATGAACACAAGTTATAATTTTAACAGTCTGAACCCATAGATCAGCATTTATAAACTGGCCAAGATCTGTGAATTTTTGGTTCTTTCCAAGTATTCTTGAATGCATTTTCCAAAGACCTACCAAATTTCTACTGAAGGCTACAACAGTGAGAATAGTGCTAAGAATGCCCAGACCCCTTATTCTAAAGTCTAGAAATTTCTGAGGGATTCTGCTGTTGTGTCTGATTTTATTTTGTCTACACACACACACACACACACACACACATACACACACACACACACACTCTCTCTCTCTAATGTGATTTTTCTTGAATTTTATATAACACTGCTATAGAGTCTACTTACTTTCCCCCTGGAGCTGAGTGGAGAAGATTCAGCGTCTCCTCTACTAAATGCAGGTGCCACGGTTTGGCGGTGGTTTGTTCCCTAAGTACATGTGTTGGAAGTTTGATCTCAAATATGGCAGCAGCAAGAGCCGATGGGAATTTTAAGAAGTAGAATATACTGCAAGTGAGTTAGGTCACTGGGGGCCACTGTCCTGGGGAGAGATTCATGTTGCCCTCATGCAGTGAATTAGTCCTTGTGTGAGAGCGTGGATATAAAAGAACAAGCCTGGCCCCTGACCCTCTCCCACTTCCTGTCTCACCTTGTGATTTCTTCTTCTCAGGCTCCTGCCACTGTGATCTGATCCATCATGAGGAAAGCCTAAAATAATGGGGCTCTCTGATCTTGGACCTCCAGCCTCTAAAATTCAAGTAAATAAACCTCTTGCCTTTATCAATTAACCAGCCTCAGGTATTTTGCTATAGCAACATAAAGTGAAATAATACAGTGATACAAGGTCAGGGCAGAGTACAGTCAATAAGATTGCGGGTAAGCAATTATCTATGACAGAGGCAGCCGGCCCCAGTGGTTAAGAAAGATGTCTTGCCCACTCTTTTGCTTCTAGGGGAAAAAGAAGCTGAGGCACATCTAGTTACATATCTACCTTTCCTAATTTGATCCAGCTATTTGCTTCTACTCAGTATCTTCCCCAAATAGTTAAAGGCATCATACCACAGTGTTGTATGCATACCGATGTGCACAATTCATAATAGCTAAACCTTGGAGACAGCCTATATGTCCACGATAGATACATAAATAAAATAAATTGTGGTATTTATACACAATGGTGTACTACTTTGTGATAAAGAAGGATAAACTTGAATTATCTTTAGGAAAATGGATGCACTTTGAGACCATAATGTTAAATAACTCAAACACACAAGGTGAAATGTTGCGCTGTTTCTGTTACATGAGAAGCTCAATATATAAATGAAATAAAATATAAAAACAGATAGAAAAAGAGAGAGATAAAGTTTACTGTAATCCAGCATGAACAAGTTATCTGAAAGTGTTCCTTCATGCAGTACAGTTATCTTACATGTTTTATGTTTTTGATCTGTTAATCTGGTTGGCGATCTATAGGAGTGTTATGTACATGTACTGATCCCCCACAAGGAGTGCAGTCACCATGTCCTACAAACACGTACTAATTTTTTAAAATATTGACCTTTTATTTCTCTATGTACTCTCAGAAGTCATGTGTGCATTTCCATACACCACCAGCCCCTGAAAAGGGTACTTTATTTAAATCATATTCTGTATTAAATAAACTAATCCCAGCATACAGTGCAGGGGGTATTTGTGGCTTAATCCTATAAATTGGCCAACCTTGCGTTCTGACAAACTGTTAGATATGTTCTTGGGTCTTTCCTCCCTAGAGACAACCAGATAATAGTTTCATACTCACACCAAGTCCAGTACTCAATGAAGCAATCAGCTTATCTTCCACCTCTGGCAACATTTATTCCATTTGTTTTTATTTGGGTAGACTTGGCTCATTGTTCGTATCTTAGTTTATAGTTTCATTAATGTTCAAATGCCTTCAAATATTTTTAGAAAGAGGTAAAAGCAGATGCTTAAATAAGCAATGGGAAATTCTCTGGCTTCAAAGGCAGATTACCTTAAAGGGACTCACCAGGCTATGAAAGGCTGAGCCTCTCTCTGTCTTGTCCTAATGAGCTTTGAGGTCTGGTAAGGCTGTGCAATGCAAGTGCATAGTCAGCAGAGGCTGTTGCCTGCTTTGCCTCATGTCTGAACTCACCGCTTCTCAGATCATCATCTGAAGAGGATGTTTCCTTCTGTTCTTGTCAAACACTGCCTGGGGAATGTGAGTGCTTTTCCTTCTCGTCCTGATCCTTTCTTTGAGCTCTAACAAAACTCTGTCAGTCTGCTAAATAGTTTTGCCCCAAGCACAGGGCGATGAGGTTAATGAGTCTAATCTGTAAGGGAAGCGAAAGAGCCATGACACTATCAAAACATCAGGGAATGTGAGCGTTGACAGCAATTCTTTCCACGGGGAATTTCTCTCCAGGCCTCTTAGGGGAAACACACTTCCCAATTCACACAACACACTGAGAAAATTAACTCTCCAACTGGTCAGGATGAGGCCTTCAAAGCTAAAGAAAGCTTAAAAATTGAAGGAAACAATTTGCCATGGGAAAGAAGCAAGAGCTACAGAATGTTGACCACTGTCTCTACTGCTCATCCCACCTCCACTTCTACCCCCACATTTTGGCATGTTCATCACTGAGAGTGGGAAACAGGAATCTCAGGAAGCAATAGCTCACTGGCCAAACCCAGCCCATCACTTATCGGCAAAGATGAATTTTCAATGGAAGATATCCATACTTCGTTATGGATGGTTTATGGCTTCTTTCATACAGCAACAGCAACATGGAGTGCTTTAAACAGAGGCTATGTGGTCTGCAGAGACTAAAATATTTCCTACCTGAACTTTACAACAAAAATGTCCTGATAGAGAAAATAATATAGACAAAAGGAAATCAAACATAAACCTGGCTTCAAAATGCAAATATAATTTCAGATCCTATTCCTCTGGGAAGGACGGTTTTATTTCCCTGTCATCAGACATGAAGCAAAATTCTCCCAAGAATTTACGCTAAGAAATCAGCACAGCTCCAGGTGATCACAGATACTCCCAACAAGACATGCATGCTCTAGGAAATCTCCCAGTAGAAATTATGTTGCAGCAAGTGTAAAGAGGGATAAGATATGACATAATTTTTATAACTAAACTCCTAGTCTTTTTATTTCTCTGCAGGTTGCCAGCATGAAATGAAGTCCTGAGCTACATAATGCAAGGACTCCCTAGAGCAGCCTTTATGAGATCACACACTATGATACAGTGAGTGTTCTAAACCCTCACAGAGAAAGCACAACGTCAAAAAGTGTCTTAGCAAATAAGAATAAAATCAATGCATCTCCCTATGTAAGATGTGTGTTCTTCATAGAGAATTAAAAACCTGTTGGGATGCTTGTCCATGCTGACTGCCTGTGAAGCATATTCAATTATTCATTTTATTCACCTGACTGATCACTCGAAACTACGTAGTCAGTGCTTCAGCAATAATTTCATTTCTAAGTGTTCCACCTGGTTATTTTTCTGTGTGTGCACACTGTTAATTAACGGCTATGGAGAACTCCATAAATTTCAGTATTCAGTGGCAGCGGTGCTTGAATCTATTACCCATGAAAGCCAGAGTCTACAGTCACTGAGTAGGCACAAAGAGATAAGTATTGATTTTATTTTTGAGTTTTAATTTCTTTTCATTGAATCTAAATGAGTGGATTGCATTAAAACAGCCCTCACAGCTCAGTGAAGTACAACACAATGTGCCCATGGGTGGGTTCAGCCCACCTGCTCACATTTAAGAGGATTTGTGTGTGTCACTAGTGGAGAATGATAAACCACTGGAGCTCCTTAAACATGTAGCCAAATTCTCTCTTAGCATTAGTGTCTTATTAATTAGGATATGGGAAAATTGGACTCCTGTGTTCAAAACCTAAGGACTTCATAAAACTCTGGATTGGTTATATTTGGTTTATGAGGCCTCTAGAGTATGACCAATATCGTATAAAGGAGATAGCACAAAGGCTCCAAATTTGACTGGGACATACAGGTTTTAGCATGGTCTTCAGCTTCATTCACATAGGCACTAATGCTGTAGGATAAATGGATATTTGATGGTCCTCTGTGCCCCTTCGGTCTGATGAAAAGGAGACAGTTTGGCCTATGAAGTCTATTTGGCCCAAGACCAATCGATTATAGAGAAGAAAATTTCCCATTTCCCTTGAGAAAACCTAATGCTCTTAAGTACTACAAATTCTTGGTGTCAGACACAGAGAAATGTTTTTAAAGTTGGAAGAGATAGAAAGTCATTGTGTCATGATGCTGTAGGCATAAATGAAAACACTAGGAATGTTATATTGAACAAAGATTATTGTAGCACTTTCTATGCGCTTACTAATGATGTGTCTACTAAATTTTAAGTTGCTTAATATTTAAATCTAGGGACTATAACATTGCTGTATTACAAATGAGGAAACTGAGGCATAAAAGTAGTTACAGTAGTTACATAGTCGGTAGGTGGTTCCTACTTATGCATCTAGGTTCCTTGAACCTGGGTTCCTAACCTTAATGTGAAGTGTCACTTGCCACTGGATTGCCTCTCCTGGAAGAGAATTTTGCCCACCCTCCACACTGAAGGACTCCAGATCAAGGAAAATTTGGATCGTAACCATTATTTTGAAATACAGTAAAACCTTGGATTGTGACATAATCCATTCCAGAAGCATGCTTGTAATCCCAACCACTTGTATATCAAAAGCTACTTGAATGTAAGACATGGTTTGATTATCAAGCTAAAATTTATAGTGACTCTTCAGTTGCCAAAGGTCTCCAATGTCAAATTTTCCATTGCTGGAATAATAAAGTTCAAAAAAATCTGATTGGTGTTTGTAACTTTGCTCGACAGTGAAACAGAAAATCAGACTTGAAAACACATACAGGGGCCAACAGCGAGTAATACATCAAGTTTCACCACAGACATACAAGCTTCTGTCCAAGCACTACTTTTGCCCAAATAGCACACAGTGCTGTGTTAGCACATTGCCACATTCATTGGCATGTTTTCTGTGTTTGTGCTCCATCTGCATGAACTGCAACCGTGACTCCAAAGGAAGTCAGTGATATTAGCATTAAAACTGAGAGAAAAACTGTGAGAACCAGGATGGAGGCAAAGAAAGAAATCACTGCAAAATGTGTTGCAGTCTTGGAAAATGAATTTAGAAGTGCAATTTTCTAGCCTTAGAACCAAATATTTGGCTTTCCACTATTTCTTTTGTTCTTGAATAGCTGACTTTAGTAAATTACTACATGAAAATGTGTTACCTAAAAGTAGACATTAAATACATTTTCCTCATTACTTTTTAAAACATGAAATATTTAGTACCAAGAATCTTTTCTACCTAAATTAACATTATACAAGTACATGTAGCATGTATACTCCAAAATAACATGATCACGTCACATTTTAAAGTAAAACAACTCGGAGAATCCTTCAGTTTAGCATTTACATAACATTTTATTATTCTATGAACCAGCGTAATTGGAAAATTGATAATGTATTTGTCTTGTGTAGAATGGAAGGATATGGGTTTAAACACCTTTTGATATAGCACTATTAAAATCTGAACCAAGGTAAAATGAGGGAAATCCGAGTTTGAGAAAAATGAGGAGAAAGAGACTATGGAAGAGCCAAGAAGCAGAAAGAAGAGGAAACTGTTGCTGAGAAAAAGAAAAAAAAAAAAACTTAACTGCTATTGAAAAGTGGAATGAGAAAAAGAAGCTTTCTTTAAACAAAAGGAAAAAGAGAAAATAAATGGAAAAAGAAAGGAAGAACTGAAAAGAGCTGAGAAAAGTTACGAAGATAAGCAAGCCATCGATGAATACAGAAAATGGCTGGACATGGAAGAAAAAAAGGAAAGAACTAAATGAAAACAAACAAAAAAAACAGCATTCCTTTCTCCATTATTTCTTATGGGAAAAAAAATGTTCAGTCCTCAAACGTTCTGGTGTTCAAATACCAATTTGAAAGGAACTGAGTTCAACAACTGAGGTATCACTCTGTAATAGAAATGTTTGTCCCTCCTGTGGAACATTCGCAGAGCAATCCAGGGTTTTACTGTAATTACCTATTCTTCCTTGGCTCAGTGGCTTACCACTTGGAGACTATCAGAATCAACGAGAGAGTTGTTTTGGAATTGTTAATTTTCAAAATCAATTCTAAGATTCCACCTCATAGTCAGGGTACAATCTTTCAAGGACTTATTTCCTAGAAATCTGCATTTTATTCAGAGATCCCCATGAGATTCTGACACAGCCAGGGGAGTGTTCACAAGAGTTTAGGTTCCACCGAGAATTGCTGCATAGCTTGTTGAGCTGAATCCAGTCCCTATTGCTCATCTATAGAATCTCTTCTCACACACAAAACATGACTTGTTTTCCTCTCAAAGGTGAGGGAACTTTGTAACCCAGAAAGAAGAGAAAGGCTGAAATGTGCTGGCCTTTGAGGAATGAGACAGCAGCGAAGGACAAGACAGCAAGGGAAGACATTTTCAATGATTCAATGTCAAATTAGAACTTTTAAAAATAAGTTAATATATACATAGATACCACTATACTAATCTGTTTCTAGTTATCATAACCAAGTGAGTGAATATTTATTACTGTTAGCCTGGGTAGCTGCACAAAGAAAATTTTCTTTTAGCCTACAAGAAACTAAGGCACAGTACCAGTATCTGCTTAGTGAGGGTCTCAAGGTTGACGCCATCACAATGACTAGAACACAGGCAGCAGAAGGAGGCACACTGACAGACAAAAGGTTCCAGGGCAACATGACTGGGGCCCATGCTTCACAACTCACTACCAGAAGTTAACTGGAGAGAACTGAGTTTTTTCTGTGACACCAAATGATCTAACCAACTCCAGACAGGCCACACCTTGTAAAGGCTTTACCACCTCCCAATGCTTCCATACTGAGGACAAACACATGAAACTCTGAGGGACAAATTATGTCTGAACCATAGCGGACACCCACACTCAAAACCAGGAATCCATTAGTGAGGGTTCCATCCTGTCAGCAGCTTGTTTCATTCACTGATTCACTCAACGAACCCAAATCCTGACAAAGTATGTCAACTGGGATTCCTTCTACCCATAGGTCTATTTGCAAAAGAAATCAGACATTTCTATGAGACATAACGTTGTGCAATCAAAAACGTGTGTGGTGGGGCACAGAGTTACTACAAATAGAATCACCTGTGGTACATTTGTGGCAGTGATGGATGAAAAGTAGCTCTTGACAGTGGAGACAATGAAGACTTGAGAATCTAGGCATTAGAAGAACAGGTGGGCAATTCTTAACTTCAATGCTCCTCATCTGAAACAGAAAAAAAGAACAGGAAAGATTAAAAATTGCCTTACATACGTGGGTTAATAGACATTATTCCTGATTTTATTTCAAAACAAAATCCATCACTTTCTTCCTAGTATAATTGTATTATTTGTATGAAAATAAGAAATTATTTTAACTAATATGAAATCCTCCTCTGATTCACATTATTCATACCTGGTGTCCAATTTCTATTCCTGCTTTATGAAAATGTCCTTTCTTGTGAAAATGAATTCATTTATTTACTTAAGAACTATTTAACTCCTTCATTGTTTAAATCTATCAATTAGTATTGCTTTAAAATTATTTTATGTGCTAAAAAATTATATCAATAAACAACCCAGATCTGATTTCATCTATTGATTTTCAGGATTCTCCTGATCCACAATCAGATAGATAGTATTTATCTCTGTGTTCTTTAAGTTATTTGATTATTTCACTTTTTGGTTAACATACTGATCGATTTAATACTAATGTATTTAAATCATGAGAAGTCAGGAACTTATCTTTTTTAACATTGATATTGATACTACAATTTTAAACACATATACACAAATAAATAGGCACTTATAATAAACACAGACATAAGACTACACATGCACACACACAAACATACACACAAAAAAGTATCTCGGCATATTTAAGTCAAAGACTCTTGTGTTGCTCAGCAGCCCAGTGTTGGTGCTGAGGCCATTTTGAGCAGATCATCTTATAATGGACTCTCGGACGTTCATTCCTCAAAAAGGTAATATATAAACACTTTGCTTGTTTTGTGCTGAGGAAATTGCTGTGGGCTGGAAGAAGCTTAAAGGATTTTGTCTAGAAGAGCTTATTGGCATAGGCATCACTGAAGATGTTTGTTATGGCTTAGATCTGAACTGTTTCTGCGAATCCATGTGCTAAAATCTTGATTGCCACCCTGTGGTTTTATTTGGAGATGTGGAAAGTTTGGGAAATGAAGCCGAGTTGGAGGAAGTAGATTACTGGGTGGGGCTCTCGAGTAGGTGTGTCTTGTCATTAGTCTGTCTCTCATCTGTGATGAGCTTCATCACAGGTTCACCTTGTCTTCTGGCCTCTGCCTCTGGTTACAAATGGGTGACACTGACAGAACACAGCAGCTTGATGCATCAGAGAGTAAAGAATTAGAAAGTTGGCCATGCTTTCCAAAGAGCCTCTCTCTCTCTTCTCCCTCCCTCTCTCCCCACCCACCATGAGGTAGGCAGATCCATTAGTTGCCCTTCTTCTGCAAGGTACTACTTTGCTTCAAGACCAAAGACAATAGAACCAAGCAACCATGGACATAAACTTCTGAAACCATAGGCAAAATAAACCTTTCTTGTTTTGAAATTACTTAATTCAGATATTTTGTCACAGTGAAGAAAGTCTGACACAAAGAGTAGTATTTCAATAGGAAGAGTCAACAGAGGACATAAGAAAGAAAGTATTCCTCTTTTCTAAGACCTTGCTTTTTCTGTAGCCCGGAGTGTACCTATCACCCTAAATTCATAGGGTGAAATCTAATCATCAAGGTGATGGTGTCAGTAGGTTAGGTTTTCAGGGTGATTCGGTCATGATGGTGAAGGCTTTATGAGTGGGATTAGTGCATTTAAAGGGAATTGCAGATAGGTTTCTTGCAGTGTTTCAGCAGAGGAAGAGATGGCAAAAAGCTACCTTCTATGATCCAGATGATAAGAACACCATGGACAGCAAATCTGCTAACACAGAGCCTGATTTTGGGCTTACCCACTTCTAGAGCTCAAATAATTGAACTTCTCAATATCAATATTTTAACAGGGTTATTTAACTCAGTTTATAGTGGTTTGTCATAACAGCCCAATTGTTGATGTCCAAGGTAGCCCGTGTTCTGGAGTTTGAACAGACTAGATTAAAGAAAAATATACAAGATACTCTTTAAAAATGTAAATGAGAAGTATAAAATAAAAATATACAATCTAAGATCTGGGTAATTAAAAATAGAATAAAGGGTCAGGTATCTAGCTTAGTAGCACAAAGCTTGCCTGGCAAATGCCGGGTCCTGAGTTTGATTCCCAGTACCAAAAAACAAACAAACAAAAAATAGAATAAAATCAAGGTTTTCTCTATAAACACTAGCATAATTCCTATTCTTCAGATTTAATTGTGC
The DNA here is from genome assembly GCA_004027595.1 of Dinomys branickii. NCBI lineage: Eukaryota > Metazoa > Chordata > Mammalia > Rodentia > Dinomyidae > Dinomys > Dinomys branickii. The sequence goes on along the minus strand of PVLD010000959.1, from coordinate 12,369 downwards.
TGGATATAAATGATTTACATTTTTACATCAGATTTTACTTCTATCAGACAGCTGTATTGCATTCCCATTAACACTTAGCCCCTTTCAGCAGGGATTTTCAGTTGCATTTAAAGGAGTTTGGCATGATCATTACTAGTAGGTTTGGCATGAATAATGAGTAAACTGTTAAACTTTTTTTCTCTGAAAATATGTAAGTTCTTGGATCTAAAAGATGGATTTCAGTAAAATTAAAGTGCAGAGTTACAACGTGCTCTAATGTGCAGAAGGTTTTGTAACCGTTAATTGTTAACCCTTTCCTTGGCGCTGCGGGAGAGAACAGAAGTAGCAAGATGGACACAGAAATACCACCAAGCCCTCAGTCTAGTAGAAAAGGTCAGTGAAAAACTAAAGGAGGCTGAGCCAGTGCAAGTGTGAGTAAATATCCAGGAAACACTCTATAATTGGTGAGGTAAAAATATCCACTGGTTCAAGAACAGAGAACTAAAGTGTAATAGTTCATGAGAAGCTTAAGAAGCGAAAACTCCCAAGGGCATGTCAGGCTGAAATATAGCAACAGCCAGCAAAGAACTTTCTACACGGTGAAACTTGATTCCAGCGCAACGCCGGAGCAGCTCCTCCCCGCGAGCGTAGGACACATCAAGAGAGCTTTTACCGGGTTCCTGCGCCTGCTGTTTGTGTGTTCCTCACTGCATGTTGTTATATTCATTCAGTGTTTCCGAAGATTCATTTTCCCTCCTGAAAAATTGGCATATGCCTACTACTAATTAAAACTCACTGAAAAGTCAATGTATTTCGCATCCTGTTTTAGTTGGGAAGAAAACCTCTATTGATATCAATAAAATCATCAACCTTAGAAGATAGAGAGATTAATGAAAAAACATTTTAACGTGCACAAAAGTTTCTCATTTATAAGAAAGTTTTTTTATATACACTGGAAACTGACAACCCCCGTCATTATTTCTTTGGCAAAAGTATGATTAGTGAGAAAAAATGTGACTGCTTTGAGGTTTCCATTGGCCCATATTAAGTAACTGATAAAAGACTAAGCAATGAGAAGGTAGAATAATCATTCACTCACAAGATTCGCAGTGAGAGTTATTCGTGGCTGTCTGCAACTCCTTCCGATGCTCCCGTTAAAGAGTATGTCTCAAATCAGATCTGAAGCAAAATCAAGAACGAAGAGGAGAAAATAATTTGGGCTCTGAATGGACCATCTTATATTCACACATCTCTCCTGAAGCCAACTAGTGTGGGCACATTTCCAGTTAAGAATCAGCGGATACATTTGATTTCCATTCGCCCTTCCCTGCCACTCTAAATGAAAACCTGAAGTAAACGCCTAGGTAATTTTTACCACTCTGGAAATAGCAGCATCAGGGCATCAAGTTTTTTTGTCACTTTCCTATTAAGACCAATTTCAGAGGTAAACCATTGCATAATATTTTCAACAGGTCAATGGCTGCAGTAATAAGAGAAATTTCAATATATCCGTTTTCATTTCATATTTAGAATGGAGGAGCTGAATGCCATTCCAGCAATTCGAATTTTCTATCAGAACTTACTGATATGTAAAACTCTCATTAATGGGTCTCTTTTCTCAGGAGAAAATATATTTTAACATTCTTATTTATAACTTCATGACCTACAGAATTCTGTTCAACAATGTAAAATTTTTCTTATCCTTCAATACTTTCTTTTGACAGGCGATGCAGGATTGTGCAATCATGAAGATGACCACTTCATTGCATATCCCCCCAGTGCTGAAGGAGCAAACAAAGGTACAGATTGCAATTTTATAGCTAAGCGAGGTAAATATTGATGGAGGAAACCAAGCAAAGTTCTAGTCAGAGCTCTTACATTAATACGAACCACCATTTTGCAGGTGCCAAATTTGTTTACCTTGCCTGATGCAAAATAAAATTAGTTTAATACCATAATATCCCAGAAATTAAACTGAATAAACAAAAAGTTTCTAAAGTAATTAGATGCAAATTATGCTCTTGACTCCAATTCTTGTAAAAAAATATTTTGGAAAGGTGGACAAGAACAAATAGGAGGGAAAAGGGAAAGGGCCTTAGAAAAATCCATCCTACAGAAAAAAGTGAAACAGGAAAAATTCCGCTTACACTTTTGAACCTGAAATATTAAGCTATCCCGTTTAGAACAATGCTCCAAGGCCTGGGCTCGGGAACAAAGGAGATAGGTAATTTGTGCAAATACTAAAATCCCACTAAGGTTTCTAAAAGGGATAATAATAATAATGGTAATCATTTCAACCACGTGTGAGATGGCAGTGACCATGTGACAGAATTCACATGGGCCCGAAGTGTCTGTCACAGACACGGACTCCAATCTGCACTTCAGAATGGTTTCCTGGCTGCAATGTATCCATTCTCCTTTCTGATAATGATATAGGAGGAACATAACTCCCAACCTGCTAGATGTCAGATGTACCAAGTTCACGTACCCTGAAACTGAAAAATAAATTCCAAAGGACAATGGAGGGCAGAGGCAGGAAAGGTTTACTGAGAGATAGCTACTGTGAGACAGGAAAGGTCCCGAAAGTGGGCTTCCACCCAGGTGCTTTTTCAGGAATAATTTATACAGCAAAGTCATAATGGGGGTACAACATGGGCCAAACGACAATCAACCTATGGGATTACAAATGCAACTGCTCAGCTAATATTGATCTAACAGGGAAACAAGTCACACAGCAAAGGTACATGGGAAGAACAGAGGCATTTTGGGGAAGGGATGGGTCTGGATGATTGGGTCACCCACTTGAGTGACTGATCCCAAGCTGAAAGTTTTGGAAAAGTTGGTGCTAATTATCCAAATTACTGCTTAATCCTTAGGGAGGCATGTAGGTCTGCCCACTGCATCTTTATCTTGAGGCCTGGTCTGCAGATGCACCTCTAACCACAATTCTGAAGTCTCCATTTTTTTCCTGCAGACTTCCTTAAGACCTCAGTCTCTCTTCCTATCTGACTTAGTTGCCTATAACAGTAACACAAGCTCTTCCTTTTGAGGCACCCTGGCTCATGAGTAGTCGTAAGGGTCATCTAGAAACAATATCAATTTTTGGGTTCTGGGAAAGGATGTTTAAACATAAGCTAGTACTTTTTCCTATGTCTAATGTTTGTATAATTGCTCAAGAGTTTCTCTCTCCCCACCGAAGTCCTGTGTACCAAATGCCATGAAATCTGAAGTCATGTGGCTACATTTAGGACAAAGGCTTCCAAACTACACACGAAGTTCAAAGCAAAGGAAGGGCACCACCCTAAAAAAGTCAGTCAGCTAGGTTTTTACAAGGCCAGTGTCCTGCTTGGAACTCCTTGAGTACTTGAAATCATGAATATGCTGTGGATTAGCTGGATTTGTCACTAGCAGTCCACACTGAGTCATTTTGAATGTTTATAATCAGTGTAAAACAAAGAAGTCATGTCAGTAAGGATTTCAGCATGGAAATAGTGGGTTAAATCTGCAAATAGTATGTGATAGCATCTTAGGCAAAGCACTGTTGGAAGAAGGTCATTTCGCATCTTCTATAAACTGGAAAACTGAGTTCTCTGTGTGCTGGAATACATCTCATTCTAAGAAGTGTATTAACTTTGAAGGCTATTTTTCAAGCAGAAAAATCATCATGTTTAGAATAGTTCTAGACTTTCTGTATTATCCTAGTCTTAGGTACTCCACAGGGAAAAATTACTAAGTTACCTCTCGATTTAATTCTTGACTTTCTCTTCAAACACAGCAATAAGCACACATCTTTTATTTAGGTGCTGTAGTTTTGCTTTTTAAAATTATATATATTTTAAGCATTCTCAATTTTTTCTCTATAAGCTCTAAATTTGGAATATTCTTTATGCATCTTATGTATTTAATGGACTATCTTAGCTCGTTTGTACTGTTGGCACAAAATACTATAGACTTAAGTAGCTTCTAAATAGAAACTTACTTCTCAGCTGTGGAGGATGGGAACCCCAAGATGAAGTCACTGTCACACTGGTGTTTGATGAGAGCCTGCTTCCTGGTTTATAGACTCAGTCAGCCTTCTTACCAGGTCTTCACACAGCAGAAAGGGGCACACAGCTCTCCACTTTCTCTTTTATAAGGGAATTGATCCATTTCATCAGTGTTTCACACCCAATGACTCAATTACCTCTCGATCCCTATAAATCACAATGAGAATTAATTTTAACATATGAATTTTTCAATGACACATCCAGGCCATTGCATTTTAGCCATGTCCCTGCAAAATATCTCTCTCTTAGATGCAAAATACATGCATTACATCCTGAAAGCCCTAAAATTCTTAATTTATTCTAACGTCACTTTAAAGTCAAAGTGCAAAGTCTCATCTAAATAGTATGCCAAACAGAAATGGGTAAAACTAAACACATACTTTCTTTATTATCATAATAGGCAATGTTCCCTGTAGCTGTGAATGAAATAAAATACATTTGTACTTCTAAAGTACAGTGATAGATAGGTATAGGATAAACATTCTCATTGTAAAAGAGACCATTATGAGAGGAAAAAAGGGGGTAACACATCTCAAGTAAGTTTAAAACCCCACAAGAAAAACAGTACTAAATCTCAAAAGCTGAGAATAATCTTCTTTGGCACAGCCTCCTGCATTCCAGACCCACTCCTGTGGGATCTGAATCTCCATGGCTCTGGCTAGCCCCACCCCCACGTCTTTGCTCAATGCAGCTCACCCTGTAAGGTTCTCAGTGATTGGAGTCAAGTGCCTGTGGCTCTTTCAGGTTGCAGCTGTGAGCTGTTGACTACTGCTCTGGAATGTGAGGGGTGCTCCGTTCCCACGGTTCTCTTAGGCATTCATCTTGTTAGGACTTTCTACGGTGGTTACATAGTCACAGCAGCTATCTGTGTTGGTCGTGTGCCCCAGGTTCAAGGGGAGGTAGCGTGTCTCTACGTGTCATGTGTTCTGTGTGGTGCTGATGGAGATGGCACTACAAGGACGTCCCCAAGGATTACAGTGGGTGCCTTCTGGAAGAATGTAGCCCACACTGCACTCACTGCACTTGGGTGCCCTGGGACTGAAGTCCATGTACCTGAGTGTGGTGCAGGATGCAAGGAGCAGAGCTTTGATACCTATCTGCCCTCAGGCCATACACTCTTAGTCTATGGAGCAGCAGTCCCGACCGTGACCTACACTACAAAATGGAACTTTAGGAGTTAGAATTTTTTCTTTTAAAGAAAAGCAGCTTCTCCTAACTTCCTCTTGCTGAGCATATAACCAACACCCTCCCCCCCAACTCATCCCAAAAGAAGTGAAGGAAAGTGTAGATACCAGCCCCAAGAGGTCATAGCCCGGTTCCTTTTCACAGGACAGAGGAGGATGTGCTTAGTGTGGTAAAGCTAGTGTGGAGACTGACACTATCTCTCTGTGCTCCCTGTCACCTCTGTTCCTTACTATAAAAGACCCTTGCTCACCTGTACCCAGTGAAATGGGGATATGAGAGAAGTGGGCCTCTCCATTTTCTCAAAGCTAGCTTTGAATAAGTCAGTTTTCCTTTTGGTTTTCTTTTACCAAAACAAATGAACTTTTATTTGTTCAGCAACAAGCAAAGGAGCCTGAGCCCAGGAAGCTGAGTGTCTGGCAACATAATGCTCTCTGAAATTCCTTTGGGAACATTCTTCTGTTGTGTTGGAAAATAAGTCCTTCTTTCTGTTTAGATGGCAGGTCCAAACTGATCCCTTCAGGAAAATATCATTTGTGTAAACCCTTGTTCTTTCCTGAATGATCCTTCTTATTTTAGGGGGTACTGATTCTGTAACAATTTTCCAGAGTTTTAAGTTCTGTTTCTCTTTTGATTAATAATTCTACCTCTTTTTTTTTGTTTCTTTTCTTGTAATTGATAATAAACACCCAAGAAAAGTCAAGCTCAACTTTTAATATGTTTCTTAAAACTTTCTCCAGCCAAAAACTGCATTTTATTGCTTGCAAATTCTACCTTCTACATGATGATAGCGTATGATCACCATTCAGAGAAAAAATTCATTTTTTTTGTGACAGAGATGGTGTTTTTTCCATCTTCCAATAGCATGTTTATCAATTTCAAGGAGGACCTCATCAGAATGACCTTAACCAGCCATATTTCTATCAACATTCTGTTCATTATCACTGAGGGATTCACTAAGAAAATCAAGACTTTATAGCTTGCCTCCTGCCCTCTTTATTAGCCTGCTCACAGGGAAGAAGAATTTTGCTAGCATGTGCTGCAATACTTTTTCTGTCCCTACCTGCCATGCAGTTCCAAAGCCATTTTTGCATGTTCAGACATTACAGCAGCACTCTGACTTCTTGATATTAATTTTCCCTTTTAGTCTATTTGGGCTGCTATAAAAAGAATACCAGAGAGTGGGTAACTTATAAGCAACAGAAATTTATTTCTTACAGTTTTAGAGCTGAGAAGCCCAAGATCTAGGCATTAGCAGTTGTGATCAATGTGAAGTTTCCTCTTCAGAGAACGGTCTCCTCTCCTTGCACCCACCCTTGTGCATGGAGATTGCAGTGGCTGACAGACTCTCTAATAAGAGCACGAATCTCACCCACGAGGGCAAGCATTGGTCACACCATTGATGGCACCACCTCAAGGGTTAGATTTTAATGTAAGAATTTGGGAAGTACTTAAGCACAGATCAGATCTCAGCAAGAAGAAAATATTGCATTATATTATATAGTACAAATTTTTGCTATTACTATTTCTTTCTTCAAAAAATTTAATATGTTACTAATTTAAAATATGTCACAAGTTTTCCTATGGAATTTAATCATGGAAAAAGAATCTATGCACTTACTTAAACTACATAATTATATTGACCATGATAGTTTTGAAAGAGAATTAAAAGTTATAAGTCAATGAAACTCCTCTTTTATAAGAACAATGTGTAATTTCCATAGTATAAAGCTCAGTTTTCAAAGTAGGCTAGCAAAAGGGTAAAATGTGATTTTAGAGAGTGGTGAGCATATTTTTATGACTTTAAAATGAGTAAAACATAGCATAGTTAGTGGAATATAAGGATGACATGTGCTGCCCATGGAAATGTGTGAAATTACATATTACCTGGTAGCAAGTTTTGAATTAAAATCTAAGCCTATTTTTATAAGTATTCCCAAAAGAAAAGATGAAGAAATAAAGTGCTGTATGTTTTTCTTTGTGTTTATTTTTGTTTTGTTTTTGCTGAGGTAGCAGGAGGAAAATTATGATTCTGTTTTGTTTCCATTCTGCCTTTATAATGGTTATGCATTTTATAATGGTTACAACAAAACCCTGAAGTAGTAGCTACACTTTCAAAAGCCACCATGTTGCTAACAACAAATTAGTTCAGGTTAGGTGATTCCATGACTCTAAGTGCAACAGAGGATATCTGGAACATTATGTAAGTCTTTCAAAGTAGGAACATATGTTGCTTATTTATTTTTATGCCAGACACTTGAGAGACATCCTACGCCTCTGAACAAGGTTTGTAACCTATCTTAAAATTGTAAACAATCCTTGTCTACAAACAAGGATCGTAAGCCATTTTAGTCACTTTCCCATCACTGCAACAAAATATACAACATGTGAAACTTAAAAGGCAAATATTTATTTTGATTCACAGATTCAGAGGGTTCAGTCCTGGGTCATCTGGGTCCAATGCAGAAACAGATGGTGGAAGAACCTGTCAGATGAAAGCTGCTCAACCATGGCAGCCATGAAACAGAGAGACAGGGGCAGAGTCTGGGACAAGAAGACAGTCTTCCCGGTCATGACTCCTGTGATCCACTTCTGATAGACCCTGCCTTCTGATAGCATATTCAGCTGTGAACTTATGAATGGATTAACCCACAAATGATTATAGCATTCGCATGATCTAATCACCTTCCAAAAGTCCTATCTCTATGAAAAGAATGTTCAACTGTGCAGGGGAACAAGGGAGGTGGGGGGGGGAGGAAAGAAGGGAAAAGATGAGAAAATGTGAGAAAAGAAGGAATAAATAGAAACAAAGCTTTTAAATGGGGAAAGGAGGATGGATTGAAGGGAGGGTGGAGGAACGGGGGAGAAGAAAGAATCCAGTTATATCACGTACAGGTAAAAATTCTCTAAGTTGAATGTGATCATTATGTATATCTAAAACGTACCAAGAGACGTCCAGGAAGATGGCGACCAGGTGAGCGGCAGAGGGAAACTCTCCCAGAGACCAATCCTTTGTGCGCGGGTGCCCGGTCCGTGCATGCAAAATTCCAACTGATTGTGTTGCTCTCCGCGGCCTGAGCATTAAAGGGCCGGCTGGACAAGCCACGCAGCGAGAAGTGGGCAGATCCTGAGAGCTGGGCACCCGAGGGATCGGCGCTGCGCTTGGGCCACAGCTCGGCTCAGTCCGTGTACAGCCAAGAGAGCGATTGTGGTGGGATGGACCATTCCAGCTCCTGAACCCCATCAGCTCAGAGGCAGCTGTAATCAGGATTTGTTGGAGGCGGTGGAGCAGAGTAAACTCAGAGAATGCGCTACTGAGGCAGATTGCGCCAATCTTGGCAGCAGTCTGGGATCCCGCTCAGAGCCCCGCTGCCGCAGCCAGTGCCACGCGAACTGTGGCAGCTGCGGTCGGCAGGATTTCTGACTGGGGAAGAAGCTTGATCCAGGGAGATACATTTGAACGGCATTCCTGTCTGCATGATCCCAGGGTGAGTTGATTGGGCGCCCTGACCGGTTTTTCTTGAGTCGGGAAGAAGCATTGCCCAGCAAGAGACATCCAAGCAGCTTTACAGACTACCAGATCCCCCGGGTCGGAAGAGCTAGCTACGCACCCCGATGGGATTTGTGAGGGGGGAAGGAGCTCCACCCAGGGAGGAACACCTGAGTGGCCTGTCTGGAAGGTCCCTGGGGCGATGAGCTGTTTATGCACCCCAGCCAGGTCTCGGGGTAGGGAGTAGAAGTGGAAATCTCAGCAGACAGCTTAAGGGACATTCTCCCAAAGAGAAGGAGTCATTGGAGCAGCCTCTGCAGCAGACCTTTGCCTGCTGAACTACCTGGGGAATTTATAGCTCCACATTTTGAATCTGATACCCAAAAATGGGAAAACAGAGGAACAAAATGCAGTCTCAAAACTCAACCCCACCCAGAACAAGTTTTGAATGCGAGGATACAGGGGAACCAGGAAGCCACATACCTGCAAGTTATGAAACGATTGCATCTGAAATGAAACAACTACAACATGCCATAAAAGAGCTTAAAGCAGAAATAAGCCACATACCTGTAAGGATCTCTCAGACAAAAAACGAGCTAAAAACAACAATGGAAGAAATGTTCCATACACATAGAGAAGAAATAGACAAAAGACTAGAAGAAAAGAGGAAACAAATGGAAATGTTACAAGAGCAATTTAGGAATGAATTACCAAGAATGAAACAGGTCCAAAGAGAAAGCCAGGATTTGAAAACTTACGCTGAAAGCATGCAAAACCGTTTAAATGAAACCGAAGATAGAATTTCAGAACTTGAAGAGAGCATGGAAGCTTATGAGCGTGAAAGGAAGAGTCTCATGATATCATCAAAGACACAAGAAAAGTCAATCCAACAGCTCCAAGATGAGGCAAAATGTAACAATATTTGAGTTATAGGAGTGTGGAAAACAGCAGGAGATCTCACAAACGATATAAAAAGAATATTTGATGAAATAATAGCAGAAAATTTCCCAAACAAGGTAAAAGATACTGAAGTTCAGTTAATCGAGGCGTATAGAACCCCAATGATCCATAACCCAAAGAAAAACACACACAGGCATATAATAGTCAAGATGCCAGATATCCAGCAAAAGAACACAATATTAAAAGCTGCTAGAGAAATGAAACTGATCACCTATAAAGGAAAGCCCATCAGAATCACAGCAGATTTCCAAATGGAAACCATAAAATCAAGAAGAGCTTGGAGTGAGATACTACAGATTCTGAGACAAAACAACTTCCAACCCAGACTGATGTATCCTGCAAAACTATCCCTCAAATTCAATGGAGAAATAAAATATTTCCACAACAAAGAACAACTTAAGAACTTCATGAGTGCCAAACCAGCATTGCAAAAAGCACTAGAAGATATTCTAGACAGAGAAAAAAGAGACCACAATCCCAAGAACAGCGATAGAAATAACTCCCTAAACAGAACAAGTAATTAAAAAGTCAGCAAAAGAAGGAAAACATCAAGTAAATAACATGACTAGAATAAGCCAACATATAACCATGATAACCATTAATGTAAATGTCCTCAACTCAAAAGTCCAAAGGAAAAGATTGGAAGACTGGATTAAGGAACACAATCCAACGATATGCTGTATACAGGAAACACATTTTACTCAAAAGGAAATCCATAGGCTGAAAGTTAAAGGTTGGAAAACAATTCTCCATGCAACAGGTCCCCAGAAAAAAGCAAGGGCAGCTGTTATGTTTGCAAACAATGAAAACCTCAAACCAAAATCAATCAAAAGAGATAAAGAAGGCCACTACATACTAGTTAGGGGAAAGCTGCAAGAGGAAGAGGTAACAATCCTAAACATTTATGCACCAAACAATGGAGCACCTAACTTTACAAGTCAAATCTTGACAGACATAAAAACTCAAATAACTAATAACACTATTGTAGTAGGGGACCTAAACACCCCTCTTATGCAAAGAGACAGGTCAACCAGACAGAAACTCAGCAAAGAAATAACAGACCTGAACCAAAAGTGTGAACAAATGGACTTAGTAGATGTTTACAGAGTGTTCCACCCAACAACATCAGAATACGCATTTTTCTTAGCTGCACATGGGTCTTTCTCCAAAATAGACCACATTCTAGCCCATACAGCATATCTACCTAAATGCAAAAGCATTCAAATTATCCCATGCATATTATCGGACCACAGTGCAATAAAATTGGAAATTAATGACAAAGAGAACTCCAAAAACCACATAAACACGTGGAAATTACACAACAACGTACTGAATAACCAATGGGTCACACAAGAAGTTAAAGAAGAAAATAAAAATTACCTACAAATAAATGAAAACCCAAGTACAACCTATCGGAATCTGTGGGATGCAATGAAAGTAGTCTTCAGAGGGAAATTTATAGCAATGAAATCATATACAAAGAAAATAGAAAGAGAGCAAATAAATAACCTAATGATACGCCTCAAACTCTTGGAAAAAGAGCAACAAGCCAAACCAAGAGCCCAAAGAAGGGAGGAGATTATAAAACTCAGGGTGGAAATTAATGCAATTGAGTTGAAGAAAACTCTACAAAAAATTAGTGAATCAAAGAGTTGGTTCTTCGAAAGAGTAAATAAAATTGATAAACCCCTAGCGAACCTTATCAAAAAAAGAAGGGAAAGATCTCAAATTCATGCGATAAGGAATGAAAAGGAGGAAGTCACTACAGATCCAAAAGAAATACAAAAGATCATTAATACCTACTTTGAAAATCTGTATTCCCATTGGATAGAAAATACGGAAGAAATGGACAAATTCCTAGAAAGGTACAAATTGCCAAAATTGAATCAGGAAGACGTAAAAATCCTGAATAACCCAATATCAATTAATGAGATTGAAAAAGTCATTAAAAACTTACCAACAAAGAAAAGCCCAGGCCCTGATGGATTCACAGCAGAACTCTACAAAACATTTAGAAAAGATCTAATGCCAACTCTCCCCAAACTCTTCAATGAAATCGAAAAGGAAGCAACTCTCCCCAACACATTTCTGGAGGCAAGCATTATACTGCCACCAAAACCAGAGAGAGACCCAACCAAGAAAGAGAGCTACAGGCCAATCTCGCTAATGAACATAGATGCAAAGATACTCAACAAAACACTGGCAAATAGAGTACAGCGAATCATAAGGAAAATTATGCACCACGACCAGGTAGGATTCATTCCAGGAATGCAGGGATGGTTCAATATTTGCAAATCAATTAATGTAATGCACTATACTAATACAGTCAAAGACAAAAACCACATGATCATCTCAATAGATGCAGAGAAGGCTTTCGATAAAGTCCAACATACATTCATGTTAAAACCCTTAGAAAAAATAGGAATAGATAGCCTCTACCACAATCTGATAAAAGCCATCTACAACAAACCAATAGTCAACATCATACTAAATGGACATAAACTGAAAACCTCCACTTTAAAGTCAGGAACAAGACAAGGATGTCCATTGTCACCACTCCTATTCAACATAGTTCTGGAAGCACTAGCCAGAGCAATCAGACAAGAGAGAGAAATAAAAGGAATAAGGATAGGAAAGGAAGAACTCAAACTATCACTATTTGCAGACGACATGATACTATACATGGAGGACCCCAAAAACTCCACAAGAAAA